>LOJH01037516.1:7936-19735 GCA_001685095.1 Ellobius talpinus | reverse complement strand
GAGAGAGAGAGAGAGAGAGAGAGAGAGATCTCAGGCTCACAGATCAGAAGAATTAATATTTGTTTTTCTAATGTATTAATTCTTTGAAAATTTCATACACTATATTTTGATCATATTCACGCCTCCGATTCCTCCCAGATCCACCCTTCCCTACCTACTCAACTTTGTGTTATAGCCACCTGCCCATCAAGTCCAATCTATGCTTCCTATACTCTCTCAGATATGTGGCAATCCTCTGGAGTGTGGTCAGCCTGCTTGTAGTGACATCTTTAAGAAGACTGTCTCTGAGCCTGGTGCTGGAGGCACACACCTTTGATCCTAGAACTCAGAAGGCAGAGGCAGGTGGATCTCTGTGAGCTCGAAACCAACCTGGACTACAGAGCGAGTTCCAGGACAGCTAAGGCTACACAGAGAAATCCTGTCTCAAAACCAAACAAAAACAAAAGAAGACTGTCTCTGTCTCCCAGTAGTTACCAACTGCCAGAGATCCTCAGCTGGGAGTGGGGTTTGTGCCTGGTTTACCTCTCCACCTGAATTTTTTGTCTGGCATGAACACAGCCATGTGTTCATATTTGCACTTGCCTGGAAAACACCGTTATTTTGGAGTTATCCCCCACCTCTGCTTCTTACAACTCTTTCTACCTACCTCCTCTTCCAGACTGATCCCTAAGTCCAAGGGAGGGGGGCATCCCATTTAGAGCTGAGCATTCCTGGTCTCTTTGTTTTCTTCTGTGATTGTCATCTTGTTTTTTGCTTGTTGGTTGGTTGTTTTTTGTGTGCGAAAAGATTTCACTATGTTGCTTTCGCTGGCCAGGAATGCCCTACGCAAAGCAGGGTGGCCTCAGTCTCAAAGAGGGCTTGAACTAAAGGCATGTCTGCCACGCCTGGCCTGCAGTTTCTCTGTGCCAATCGCCGTCTCCTACAAAGAGAAGCTGCTCTGATGAGGACTGAGAGACCACTAATGCAGGTGTCAGATGAGTCATTAGGAGCTGGTTTGCTACTGTGTCTGTCAGCAGAGTCCTTCCCTAGAAACAGCAGTGAGCCCTCCCCTAGAGCCTATGACCTGCCTGTGACCTGTCTAGCCACAGGTACTTGGTCCCATAACAGTACCAAGTACGGCTTTCAACTTGTGCAGGGGGGGGTGAAACACATCGTCAAACTGTGTACTCCCAAATCATCCCTCAGGAACCTACTGTGGAAGTCCCTTTAAGGTAGATAGCCAAAGTTCCCCCCATAAAACCCCAGACAAAGAGGGGAGTCCCCTTGGTGAGCTTATGAATGGAGCACAAACCCCACTCCCAGCTGAGGAGCTCTGGCAGTTGGGGAACTACTGGGAGACAGAGACAATCTTCTTTTGTTTTTGTTTGTTTTTGAGACAGAGACTGCGTGGGGAAGCTGAGGCAGTCAGCTAGCTTTCCAGTTGGCCGTTCTATCTATTGCTAAATTTCCAGCTTCCTTAGCCCGCTGCGGGCAATTTTATACCACGGGATAAATGATCTCTCTATTGGAGCTAGTTCACCTTCTAGCTTGTTTCAGGATATGGTGTTTTAACTCTTGGGTTCTTTTGAGGTACTTTCCTCCCTGTCACAGAGTTGGGGGAGCCAGATTATCCCCAGACAAGGGTACTTGGAGGACATTTTTGAGACAAACATGTTGTGTGTAATGGGGGCAGGGGAGCAGGGGTCGATCCCTCTTCTGCAGTCAGCTGCTCAGGGAACTCAAACATCATGTGACTAATATGGCAGGCATTATATGCCTCAAAAGATCAGGCCGAGTAGTCACAGAGGAGGACCACCCGGTCCTCTCTTCTGTGCTCTGTGCAGTTGAGTGACACTCACCCTAGGTAATGTAAGCTGTGTCTACTTACCTCAGATAGGGCACCAATGGTTGACCAAGGTAAGGATGCCACCGAAGTCCAAAATGATGAACCCAGAGTTTACTGGAGTATGGATGAGAAGAAACAACTCAAGGACAACTGCATCTCCAAAGCTCGCCCAAGCGCAGTGACAGCTCATGAAAGCGGGAAGCCTGGCGCACAACCTGAAGGTAGATCAACTCAGTGTCATCTTTGTTTGTTCTGGTTGAGACAGGATCTCTCTCCATAGCCCTGATTGTCCTGGAACTCAAATGACCAGAAATGCTGATGATGATGTGGGAGTAAAGGTACCATTATCCACTATCGGTGGATGTGTGAATTGGGCATGCAACTGTCTCAGGGTTTCTATTTCTCTAATAAAACACCATGAACAGAAGCAATATGAGAAGAAAAAGGGTTGTTTCATCTTATGACTCTCAGGTCACACTCCATCCCTGAGGGTGGTCAGAGCAGGAACTCGGGGCAGGACCTGAAGCAGAGGCCAAGGAGGGGCGCTGTTGACTGACTCCTCCACTCAAAGCTTGCTCAGCCTGCTTTTTATATATCCCTGGACCACCCACAGCGGCTGAGCTCTCCCACCTAAATTATAAATTAAGAACATGCACCACAGGCTTTCCCACAGGCCAACCAAGTGAGGGCATTTTCTCCTCCCAAATGATTCTTGTCTGTGTTACGTTGACATAAGACTACCTAACGTGGTCATTATGGTAATCAGTGTAGAAATTCTTAAAAAGTTAAAAGTAGAACTTCTTTCTCCATGACCTGGGAGCACCACTCCTGGTCATGTGCTCGAAGGATTCGACATCCTACTACAAAGCTCTGTTCACAGCCATGCTATTGCTGCTAACTTATCCCCAATAGCTAGGGAACTGAATCAGCCATATACGGTAGAGAAACACACGCCATGAGCTTTTATTTAGCTATGAAGTAAAATTATGAAATGTGAAGATAAATGGACAAAACTGGAAAACGTTTTGCTAAATTAGGTATCACAGGACCGACCAAGACAAAGGCCACATGTTTTCTCATGTGTGGTTGCTAGTGGAAACGCTTTAAATTTGTATGCTTAATTTGGAGTATCTGTAAAGGTGTGTCAGGAAGTTAGAAAGGGCCCGTGAGAGGGGGGTGGAGGGGGGGAAGGGAAGAGTGGAACAGAGCACATATGATCTGAAGTCGAGGTGACTAGGGCCTAAAGGTCTATACAGTTTGGAGTGAGGGGCTGAGGGAGAGGAAGGGGCTAACTAAAACTAAGACTATCAAAAGTCTTATGGAAACAAACTACTTTTTAAAACGATTTAAAAATAAAAAAAATTTCAAAGGGAAATTGAATTTGAACTCTGCTCCCAGAAGCCATGAATTTTCAACAAAAATCCCCGTGCCAGGCAGGAGATACCTCCCTAAGAGTTGCCAGCCAGGGAGACCTCAGAACAATATGGGCAATTGCTATTCCTCTTGGTTGCCCACCGAAACTAGATAGTAAGAGTTCCTGCTGCAGACACAAGGCCCTTTGGTTACAGGACACAAAAATGGAGTGGGAAACTCCCTCCTTGCTGGGTAGCTGATATAGGACTGGAAAGTACTCTGCAGGATGCTGGGGAGGAAGAGACATCAGTGTCTTACCCAGTGTGTGAATGCTATAGTACCAACAGCTTTCTTTAGAAAAAAAAAAAAGAATTTGTTTTAAAAATAGTTGTGTATGTGTGTGTCTGCATGAGTGTGTGTGGGCATGTGTGTGTGTACCGTGTGAGCCATGTATGTGCAATACCCATGGAGGCCAAGAGAAGGTGAAAACAAGCAGGAAGAGCCATCTCTGCAGCCCAAACTGACTGCTCTCTAATTGGATTTTTTCCTGCTCTACAATAGGAAATCCATGCCTGGTACTATAACTCTGGTAAACAAACAAAGCTGGAAGACCTGGGGGGCGGGGAGCTAGTGCTGTTTTCAGCCTTGGCCAGTGAAGCTTCTTTCCGTAGTGGCCAGAGACGCAAACCTGGTCAGAATGATGAGAATTACTGAGAATTACTTGTTCAGCCCCAAGTGGAGCATCCGTTTCGCGTGCTTCTCTCCCTTGAGGAATATCACAGGATAAGGAGAGGGGACGCCCTTGGAGGATGGGGAAGAGGCTGTGGCACACGCTCTGGACACGACATGGCAGTTGTGTTCATGGAATCACAGCAGTTGGGCTTACTTGTACAAGCAAGACCTACGCAAGAACAAGCCAGTCAACATTCCAGTATGGACGGGAGGGAGAGTCGGCAGGCCCCTAGCTCTAGCAGCCACTGATGGCTGCTGGGGGAGAGGGAGGGAGGAGTCTGTTTTCTTCAGAGGTGTGGTCACTGGCCCGACGCTCATACTTGAGTAAATAATACCCATGCAGAGGAAACGAACAGATGAAGGGAAAAGCGCAACCGCGGGTCTAGAGACTGTCCCCAGCGTCAGGGAGGCTAAGCCTCCGGAAGCCTAAACAATCTCTCTGCAAACTGTCTTTGTCACAGTGCTTTACCACAGCCGCAGAAAAGCAGCGCATGCAGCGTGTGTCACTTTGTCCAGAGTACACAGTACAGACCCCCAGAGGCCAGGAGGGCGGTGGGTCCCCCAGGAGCTACCCAAGGTGCGCGCTGGGGTCTGAACTCAGGCCCTCTGGAAGAGCAGCCAGCCCTCATAACCACTGAACAATCTCTCCAGCCCCTCAACATTCCTTTCCTGGTATTTATATGAGGAAATCCTCAAAATACTTAGAATTCATGGTGAGAAACACAGACAGTTTAGCTTTCTTGTCATGTCAAGTGCAAATAACAGAATCGTTCTCGAACTTCTGAGAATGTTGACTTTCTGGCGTGCCAAGTCCGGCCCCCTTAACTGCAGACAACAATGCCTGGCGAATAGGAAGGAAAGGGTGCTCATAATAAATGTCCTCCATGAGAGACATGAAAGAAAGTCAGGAAACCTCTCCGGGGGAGTCAAAGAAAGGATGCGCTCGTGGAATTCAGAATTGTTTGGTTCCTAAAAGACAATAGGTTTCTTTTCTCTTTGTCAACCAAGTGTTCACAGGCAACAGGACACGAATGCTTATTGTAACGACCACTCAAGGTAGCTATTGTCAACTACACTGATTAAGCCAATAAGCATTTTTAGGTCCCCTTCCCTGATGGCCAGACCAAGAGTGCGCTGTGCCTCTGAAAAGTCTCTTGGTGCCTTAGGTCAGGGGTGTAGAGTTTTTAAAGACAAAAACCACAAAAACCGTAATTTACATTAATGTTAGAGGAAGGTCAGAGAGCCTTTAAATGCTCTTTCCTGGCAGAGCACAGTTGTTATTTTAGACATAACACGTTAGTTTTGGTTAATACATCTGCATTATGGTCAATCCATGAAAATCTCAACTGTGTTGCCAAGGCGGATATGACATTAGAGGGAGGAGGGGTAGATGGTTGAGAAGTGCCTAAACAAACATGAAATGGAGTCAGAACAGTATGGCATTACCTTCACCATCCCACTTATTACTCAAAAAGTATTGGCCCTAGAGTTAGGAAAAAATATTTTAAACAAAACACAAAAATATTAGGTTGGTGTGGTGTTACACACTTGTGATCCCAAAACTTGGGGGCTAGGGTCAGAGGATCATGAATTCAAAGCCAGCCTGCACTACGTAGTTAAAACTTGCTGAGAGAGAGAGAAAGAGAGAGACAGAGAGAGAGACAGAGAGAGAGAGACAGAGAGAGAGAAGGGGTGGGGTGGGGTGGGGTGGGGAGAGACCAAGTAAAGGAGACACCTCCCCACTGTCATGCTCACAGCTGCAAGAGTCACCCTAAGGACCTCGACTCAGGCCGAACTAGGGTCAGCCTTTGGTGCTGAAAAGGGTTCAGTAAAGCGCTAGTTGGAAGCCTTATTAAAAGAATGAGCACAAACGTTGAGCAGAGAGCGAGGAGAAGCCCAGAAGGAAAACAAAGTCGAGAGCGTGGTCCTTACAATGGACCAGCCAAGGACCTGGGTGGGGGGTGGAAGTCATGGTAGACACTGGTGGTTCCTGAGGGTCACTTGGTAAGATTAAAATCCATAACGTCAAAGTCTAGCCTGCCAGGGTCCAGGGAGGTAGCTGTCTTGGCTGTAGACAGTTTTGTTTAAGATTCTTCTGAAACATTTTGGGCCGGGAATGAGGCCCTCCCCAAGCCCATGTACTTCCAGGCCTTAAACTAGAGTCACCATTTCTTCAGCATTAAATATCTGTACATATGAAGGATATTATTGCCAGCGGGGACCTCTGTGGTGGGAGCTAGTTATGCTGGGGTGCTTGTTTCTCTGCTGGGAGAGGCTTCAGCCTCAGTCCTGAATGACAGGACTGTCCTGGAAGACAGTTCCCTTCCCTCCTGTGCCCCACCCCCAGCTTCCCTGTCTTTCTCTCTTGCCTCACAGCTAACAGTGTAAGCCAACAGGAAGAAGGGAAGAGACAGCAGAAGTTTTCTTCACAGAAGAGGCAGTGCATGACAAACATCCAAAGAGCTGTTTACCACAATTAGGGAGCAGGCAGGCAGTGTGAGCCAAGACTGGAATCGCCCACAGCCTCACTCCCATTCTGCTGGTGGGAATCCCAACAGCCTCTTAATGCCAGCTCTTTTTACTAATCATACACATTGATTTAGGGTGGGTGTGTTTATGTATGTGTTGGTACATATGCATGCCACAGGGATGTGGCATGTAGAGGCCAAAGAACAGCTTGAGGGGACAGGTCCCTCCTTCCCCCATATGGATCGTGGTGATTGAACTCAGATTATCAGGCTTGGCGGCATGTGCCATGAAGTCACAGTTGAAGGGAAAAAAAACCAACATTATTTTTGTTTGTTTGTTTATGTGTGTGTCTGCATTTATGTGTGCACACGCACACTCAGAGGGGCATATCAAAGCAAACGTGAAGTTTTTTTTTGTTTTTCTCTTTCCACCTTTATGTGTGTGACAAGGATTTCTGCCCAACCGTCTTGTAAGCCATTGAGACATTAGAAAACTGTGTCATTTTCTTTTAAATTTGGACATTTACATACTGCTTATGATTTGAGTTTGGTTCCCTCAAAATAAACGTTAAAATATCAACTGCTGGAACTGGGTTTAGATAAAGAAATAAAAGATAGAAGATTCATTAAATTGAAGTGAATTAAGATTAGCTATTAATAACAAAGGAAAAAAATATATGAAAAAAATAGCCAGGTAGTAGTGGCACACACGTTTAAACTCTGCACTGAAGAGACAGAAGCAGATAGATCTCTGTGAGTTCAAGACCAGCCCAGTCTACAGAGCGAGTTCCAGGTCAGTTAGTTCTACACAGAGAAACCATCATCCTAAAAAAGTCAAATTTGGTTTCTATGAAAAGGAAAACCTAAACTGTAATGGCCATTTAGAGATGAATGAGCGGCAGTTAGCTTTGACAGGAAGCAATAACAAAAATAAATACTAATCAGAGATTTACATCAAGGATTTGTAAGGTCAGAAAAGAAATAAACAAAAATATAATGATAACAACAAAAAAAGATGGTGGGGGCAGTTGTCCTGGATAGTTTCATGCCAACTTGACACAAGCTGGAGTCATCTGAGAGCAGAGAAATTCAATTGCGAAAATGCCTCCATAAGATGGGGCTGCAGGCAATCTGTGGAGCATTTTCTTACTTAGTAATTGATGTGGACGAACCCAGCCCATTGTGGATGTTGGCATCCCTGGGTTGGTGGTCCTGGATTCTATAAGAAAGCAGGCTGAGAAAGCCATGAGGAGCAAGTCAGTAAGCAGCACAGCTCCGTGATCTCTGCATCCGCTCCTGCCTCCATCAGTTCCTTCCCTGTTAGAGTTCCTGTCCAGACTTCCTTCAATGATAAACTATTGCGGAAGTGTAAGCCAGATAAACCCTTTCCTCCCCAACTCTCTTTGGGGCATGGTATTTCATCACAGCAGTAGTGACCTTAAGACAGGAACTGAGAGGCGGCGCAGCAGTTAAGAGTGTTTATTGCTCTTCCTGTGGACTTGTTTGGTTTTCAGAACCCATGTCAGGTGAATCACAGTTGTCTGTAATTCCAGGGGTCCAATGCCCTGGCCTCTTCCAGCACCTGCAGACATGTGCACATACACATGCACATTCTAACAATTAAAAATGAAGCTTTTTTTTATAAGGTCTCATTCTGTAGCCCAGAGGGCCTGGAATTTTCCATGTAGACTAGATTTGTCTTGAACTAATGGAGATAAGCCTGCCTCTGCCTCCAGAGTGCTGCAATTAATAGTTTACACCACCTTGCCAGCCCAAAAGATGAGATCAATCATAAAATAAAAGTAAATCCTACCTATACACAAACAAAATATATGTATGTGAGTGTGAGTACTGTGTGTGCATGCATGTGTATATGCATGTATGTGTGCATGCACTTGTGGGTGTGTGCTTGTGTTAGACAATAGGAAAACCTGCTTGTGGCCAAAACGTCATGTTGGCTTTTTGTTTTGTTTTGTTTTGTTTTGTGTTTTCTGTAAACATCTCTACTTCTTCTGGTTTGAGAATTTTGTGAACTAAGTATTTCAGACAGCTCACCTTTCTGCAGCCAAAGTGCTTCATTTGCATACACTAAGGAAGTTGCTAGGCAGCTGCTTGTAGGTAGCCCTGGCATACAGTCAGGCATGCCAAGGGCAGTTCACACCCAGAAGAAGAGGTTCCCAGGCCAGGAGCACTGAGCTGTCCCTGCTCTGGAACTCCAGGGCAGAAGTTATTTTTTAGTTACCAGGCAAAATGTTATAGGGAGAGAAAATATCAGGTCTCCAAGATTTCTTCTCTCTTTTAAATAAAAGTTCAGACACACCACTTCAGGACAATCATTGCTGCTGTTCATGGTGGATGTTCCCACCCTGCAAGGGAATCTGAAGTTTTCTCTGCTGAGCTCATTCTCACGTTGTGCCTTGTGAGGACCTCCTGTCTGGAGCTGGCATACTTCTGTGGCAATGCCCTGGGAGCTCCTTCCAGTAGAGGCTGATACGAAGGGCCCATCAGGGCAGCACGAAGTCTGCTTTGCTACTGAATTTGACTCTGATGGGTAAAGGCACCAAGAATGCTGGTAAAATAGAAGGAAAAGAAAACAGGCCTAAAAATTTTGAATCTGTACCCAAATTTAAGAGAAAGAAATTTATGATGAGGTTGTCAGTTCTCAAAGGAAAGACATAAAATAACGTAGGAAAGGGTCCGGCTCTTCCCTGGCATCCAGCCCTCCTCAGAACACAACCATGCGACACCAACATCTCACTGTCTTCTGTCATACTTAAAATGATCAGGTAGTCCTGAGCATTAGGACATATCACTCAGTCATGAGCAAGGCCTGGAAAATGGTCTAAAGATTACAGTTCTCACAGCTGGAGAGATGTCTCTGCAGTTAAGAGCACTGGCTGTTCTTCCAGAGGAGCCTGGTTAGATTCCTGTCACCCACATGGTGTCTCACAAATGCCTGTACCTCCAGTCTCCAGGTATCTAACACCCTCTTCTGGCCTCCATGGCACCAGACGTGCATGTGGTCTAGCTATACATATAGGCAAAACATCTACACATACTATATAAATGAGTAAGTAAATAAATAATTTAAAAAAGATTACAGCTCTCATCTTCCTATTGTTTAGTTCCATCCCAGGCCCCAAATAACACTCACTACAGAAGAAGAAATGCCGTAGCTGAACAGCAGCCCTCCGTGGTTGGCTGGAAGATAGTACAGTCTTGAACATCAGCATATCTTCATGAGGCTGGGACCGGAGAGTGGCAGAAGGAGTAGCAGCCGAGGTTAGCAAAGGTGAAGTGATTGCCTTCACTTTAAGGACAGCTTGGCCTACAGAGGTCTAAGATGGTCTGTACACTATCACGGTGTTCCTAAGAGTGAATGCAAGGGGTGCTCCTAGAATTTTGCCTGGTCTACCAAAGGAAACCCTCCAGGTCAAGTAGCCACACACCTGGCCCAATTACAGCGGAGAGTCCTGACCTCTGTTCCAGTTCAAGACCAGGGACCCCCAAGTTCCTTGAGTAAAGAAGAACCCCGGGCCCTTCTAGGGAAGACCCTTACTACTTCCCACAAGGCTAGACTCATGAGCTCAGAATCAAGGGGAAGTGGGTTCGGCTCTTCTTGCTGTTGAATCCAGTAACACTCTTAGAGCGGAGTTTCACTTCTCCTCCTGGCAACCACGAGCTCCACTGAATGTTAGTTTCCAAAGAGAAAACCCTCTCCACTGTCTCAAAATGGAATGAGGGGCAGCCGCTTGGTCATTGAGGCTCCTTGTGCTATTGAACCAACAGGCACAAAGGATTGGCTGAACTGATCCTCTTAGTCACCAAAGAGAAATGGGCAACAAGGAGAAGTATGTCTTTCTGGGGTTTCTTTTAATACTCCCCATGCCCAGTGGCCATCATAGAAACAAGCAAACAAAACCCCAAGGCAACAGAGTCCCCAGTCCTTTGAGAGTGGAAGGAGGCAGGAGAAATACAGAATGGGAGAAAAAAAGGGAGGAACTAGAGACAGCACTGATGGTCTCTAGGCCAATTAAAGAAAGGAGAGCAGGTTTATATATGCGTGTTTTCTCTTTGCTTGTTATATGCACATGTGCATGGACACCGGAGTCTTCCTCAACCACTATCCACCTTTTTTATTTGGATGTCTTTCTGTGAACATGCAACTCAATGATTCAGCTAACTGGCGGGCCAGTGAACTTCAGGATCCAGCTTCAGGGATCCATCTTCCTCCACCACACCCAACCACCTTGTCCTTGGGTCTTATCTAGGATAAAAAAAATGTTCATCCACACAAATGCTTGTGGACATATATGCTCAGAGTAGTTCTGTTTACAATGGCCCTGTGGTAGTTTGAATATAATTGGCCCCCAATAGGCTCATAGGGAGTGGTGCTATTAGGAGGTGTTGGCTTTATTGGAGTAGGCGTGGCCTTGTTGGAGGAAGTGTGTCTCTGTGGGAATGGGCTTTGAGGTTTCCTATGCTCAAGCTACTCTCAGTGAGACAGACTATTTCCTGTTGCTTGCAAGATATCCAGCAACTTCTCCAGCACTGTGCCTGCCTGCAGGCCACTATGTCCCACCGTGATGATAATGGACTGAACCTGTGAACTGTAAGCAAGCCACCCCAGTTAAATATTTTCCTTTATAAGAGTTTCTGTGGCCATGGTGTCTCTTCACAGCAATAGAAATCCTAACTAAGACAGGCCCCAAAGTGGAAAGAACCCAGATACCTGCCAACAAGGGAGTAAACAAATTGTGTCCTGTCCATATAATGGAACAGAGCTCTGGGTGGGGGTGGAAAGACATCCATGAAGTACACAGACAAGTAAATCTCCAAATTATTATTCAGACTGTAAGAAACCAGATACAGAATATATACTGTATTATTCCATTTACATTCAGTCCTGGAAAACGAAAGCTAATGTGTGCATGCAGACTACAGATCATTGGTTGTCTGATATGGGATTCCCCTCTGTGTGCTGTGAATACCATTGTTTAATAAAGAAGCAGTGTTGGGCCCATCACAAGGCAGAATAGAGTAAAGTGGGAATTCCAAGCAGAGATAGAGGAGAAAGTATATGGAGTCAGTGAGAAGCCATGTAGCTGCCAGAGGAGACAGACACCCGGAAACTTGACTGGTAAACCACGAGCCTCGTGGTAAAATATAAAATAATAGAAATGGATTAATTTAAGATATAAGAGCTAGGGGCTGGAGAGATGGCTCAGCAGTTAAGAGCACTGACTGCTCTTCCAAAGGTCCTGAGTTCAATTCCCAGCAACCACATGGTGGCTCACAACCATCTGTAATGAGATCTCATGTCCTCTTCTGGCCTGCAGGCACACATGGAAGGAATGTTGTATACATAATAAATAAATAAATCTTTTAAAAAAGATATAAGAGCTAGCTGGCAATATGCCT
>LOJH01037515.1:0-15250 GCA_001685095.1 Ellobius talpinus | reverse complement strand
TTCTTTCTTTCTTTCTTTCTTTCTTTCTTTCTTTCTTTCCTTCTTCTTTCCTTCCTTCCCTCCCTCCCTCCCTCCCTACTCCCTTCCTTGCTTCCTTTTTTTCAGTCTTGTATATTTCTATTCCAGATTTCTTGGCCATCCTGTCTCCAGTTCCTAGCCATCTAAACAGTGTAAGGTGTGGGCTCCCTCTAGTGGCATGGGACTCAAGGTAAGCCAAACATTGGTTGGCCCCTCCTAAGAGTTCTGTGCCACCATTGTCCTAGCACATCTTGCAGGCAGGACAAGTTGAAGGTCAAGGGTTTTGTGAATGGATTGCTGTTCAGGCTTCTCTTTTGTAGCCTTCAGAGTGTCTTGCCATGCCAAAAAGACTAGAACCTAGGGTTGAAAGTTTATTCAGTCTGCAGCTCAACCTCTCTACTTCCACTGAGTGACTTTCATGGATGTCATCCAGGCAATGGAGCTTTGCTCTCAGTTTGCAGAGAGCAATCCTGTTTCCTAGAATTAGCTTGATCTGCTTTGTGATCTCTGAGGGACTTCTTTGGCTAACAACTCAACCAAATGCTTGAACATTCTCACCACTGGCAGCCTTATTTCACTCCTAAGGATGGTCAGTTCAGACTCCATATCCTCCATTTTTAAGAGTTCTGACTTGGGTCACCCTCATAGATTCCAAGAAGTTTCCACAGCACTAGGTTTCCACACTGCCTCCAGAATGTTTCCCAATTGCAAATTATTTAATTTACTAATTCTTATTGAATTATTGATCTCACTCAATAGGTTGTAATTGTCCTTGAAGAGCAACACATCTATGTAATCTGGGATTTTTTTTGCTGCTTTAATTAGACAATGACCTTTCCTCTCTACTTCATTTGGACAAAGTTCTCTTCCTCCAGTTAATGAGAAAAAAAGACAGAGTTGTGCAATCAAATTTTCTCATCACTTTCATTATACTTTGTAAATTACCTGAGTTTTTCCATTGTCTAGCAGTAATGGAAAGACAAGCACATACATGCATGCATGAGAGTTTTATATATGTGTGTGTTGTGTATGTGTGTGTGTATATATAGAAGATGAAAGCAAAAATAAACATAATTTAGATACGATGTAGCCCTTCATTCATTAATAGGAATCAGAGATCTATTCCTAATAGTGGTTTGGATGCTATATCATGTTATATATTTTTTCTTTTTTCCAGATGATTCCTGAGATCAATGTTAGGACATTTTCTAGGAACGAATGAGGGTCTCAACATCCTTTGGCACGCAGAACATGTTTTAACCACATATTTCATTTCAGTAGCATATCAACAGCAGAAAATTGAAAGAGGAAGATTCCAAATATCATAGCATTTCTAAACTTTCAAAATAAGAGCATCCTGACTTAATTATTTCCTGTGTGTGAGCCTTGCTGTTTTGTGGAAAGTATAGGCTCAGTGATGAGAATTTTGTTTCTGTTCCTAACTTCTCATTGTTATGACTAGAATTCATAGAATTCAAGATTGACACCTGTAAAACAAAACAGTCATGTAAATACTGGACCTCAAATAATTGGGTATGATACAATTTTTCAACCAAATGATAACTTAGTTGCATGAAGTTTTTGTTCATGGCCGTTATTTACTGCTTGGTTGTGAAACAGTACCCAAAATATCTCATGTTTTGGAGGCTCTTTCCTCATCTAGTGGATACAATCACTGAGAATTTTAAATAATCTCTTCTAATTTAATAAATAATTAATTGATAAATTCATAATTTGTTTCAGCTACTGGGGCTGGTGAACTAAATGAGGCCTACTTGAAAGCCCACACCCCTCCCCAAACAGCATGAGATAAGCAGACTGTGCTGCGTGTTCTCATGTCTCACCTCAAGTGCAAATGAATGGATGCTCCTGTCTTTGACCTGGAATTTCTGAAACCATGAAGTAAAACGTATCTCATATCCTTTAAATTGATGCTATCAAATCATTTGCTATAGCAACAAAACTGCATTGAAGAAACACTTGTCAACTAAGAGAATGTATGTCAACTGTTTTAAACTCACATAAATATTGATCATTCTTCTTATGATCTCCAAAGCAAAATTTAAAGAAAACCTACTAATCTCATCTTACTTTTCTGTGTACCATGAAGAAAGATGGTTGAGGCTTTTAACTTTGTTTTGAAACTGAGAGCATCATGTGATGCAGGGTTGAAGAGAGAGGGTCATCTTTCCTACGACAAAGAACAGAAGGATAAGGACCATCATATTTCTGGGAAGGAGGAGAGTGTCTTTAAGGACTTGACAGCTGGAACCCTTGACATTTATATCTTTTCTCCTTTCTCCTTGCCCTGCCCCCTAGGAGAAAAGAAAGATGAAAAGAACTCATAAGAAATGTAAGTGATCTTTATTGACCCGTGACTTTTGTAGAACTGTGGCCTCTGGCATGTGACTGTAGAGGGCATTTCTTCTTCAAACAGGTAAGGGAATTGAGTGTTGGCCTAAAAGAATGTGTGTGTGTGTGCATGTGTGTGCTCAGACCTGAAGGATTTTGAAGGGACAGTGAGGAAATCTGGAAGAATTAAGAAAAGGAAAACTGGAATGTAGTCTTTCCTTTTGAAAAGAAAAACAGAAGTCTTGTTATTCTTTAAATTACAGAAACCTGTATGTAGTCTCTATTATTCCCTAAGATTCCTTCAGATTATCCATTTTTTTCAAAGTAAGTTTCATCTATAAATATAGTAAGAAAACTGATATTAAAGTAAAAAAAATGGCTCTCAGTCTTTAAAAGACATTTGGTAACTCTCTCTCTCCTAACCTCCCTCCATTCCCTTCCCCTCTATGTTTTTGTATGTGTGCATATGAGTCGTGCGTGGTTTTGGCACATGTAGAGGTCAGAGGAAAATCTGAGCTGCCTTTTCTCAAATGTTACTCATCCTTCTTTCTTTGAGACAAGAGTGTCTCTCACAGGAACCTGGTCTCATTTGCCTGAGAGAGGTTAGTTTGTCAGTGGAACCCAGTAATCCTCCTGCCTCTGTGCCTGATTTACAGGGAGGTCCGACAACTCCGGGCTTCTTGTGTGACTTCTAAGCATCAGATTCAAGGCCTCATGTATTTCAGGCATCACTTTATGGACTCAGGTATCTCCACCACATATAAAAACACTTTCTCCAAAGTGATACCCATTAGATTAAGACAGAAAACTTTGACATTTGCCATGGAAACCAGTGAAATGGATCACAAGTCCTGATCCCCTTCAAAAAAAATGCAGGCTATAAAAGTGCACAGGGTATTTTTGAGAAAGAAAAGTAAAAATATTTCCTTTTACCTAACTTATGATGTGTATTTTTAAAAGACCCCATAAAATAGTCATTAAAACTTTTTATAGATTGAATGTTTTACAGAGAAAAAGAAACACAATGGAAGAAGATGTATTTTAATGACAGATTTATTTCCCTGTAGAAAACTACTTAAATAGAGTAATAAAAACTGGGAAATTATTTCATCTATATTTCCTATAACCTTTCAGGGCACCTGCTCTGGGTTGTTCAGGGAGAGTCATTTTATGCATACATAAGCAGACACTGTCAAATTTAACCTAAGAGATGAAAGGGAAAATCAGCTCTAGCATCATCAATACTCCCTGCTATACAATCCTCCTCAATCTATTTTTTTGCCATAGTTCACAGAAACGTTTCATACAAGAACATGAAAAAGATACCCCTGCCTTGTGCCTCTGCCTTGCCATTGCTCCTGCCTATCGATCTCACCCGCATGTTTCATCCCAGGAGCTGCGGGACCAGACCCCAGTGCAAGTGTCAGCAGCAGCTACTGCTCAGGCAGATCTGCCTAAGGGGAAGTGGCGAGGTCTGAGCTAGTCTAGCAGGGCCTACCTTGCTCTGGTTCAGAATTCACGCTGAAGAGAAGCTGACACCAGCTCTCTGTAAAATGTCCTACCTAGTAGCCATCTTGAAGGAGAAACAGTTTTCTTGAACAACCCACCCTCTGAAAAAGAGAACACTTAAAGAAACTGATTGAAAAAGAAAGGAAGGAAGCAGAGAAGGAATAGCACTAGGAGTCCCTGGACTTTAGAGGATATACTTACTCACACAAGTGGGTGTCACTTAGAAAATGACAGATGCGCTACAGTTCATTTGTTTTCCCCAAAGCAACTCCACTCATGTTCCTCAGAACAGTTAAGTTTATGCTTGACAAATTTTGAGTCTTGATTTTAATATTTGTAGTCATCCTTGGCCAAGGTTGCCGTAGGAAAATATCATGGCAACGGCATTGCGGTTGGGACCGTACTTACTAGGGCCCCTTCTGTTGTCTTTTCTTTGTTCTTTTGTTCTTTCGTTCTCAGTAACTATGGAAGGAAAGATCTGGGTTAGCACAGCCTCAGATTTATGTGCTTCCTCGATAAAGTCCAAAAGTCCTTCTCCTTGGGCTGTACCAAAAGGCAGGATGGAGACAAGTGACTTGTGAGTCTTTTTAACTCCATAAAGTCCTTCTCACAATCCTGGGTACTAACTACATCTATAAATGGGAAGTTCAACAATGTCTTGATGTCCCGAGATCCATAATGTAAGTTCAAAACTCAGAAATGTATGAAATGCAGAGTCTACATGGAATAGCCACAAGGTATGGCTGCCCTTCACCAGAAACATGTCTAGGTTTCATAACAAATTTATAGCTATTGAATATCTCTTTCCTTGGTTAATTTGATTTAATAATAACTATATATATTTGTATGTATGTATGTATGTATGTATGTATGTATGTATGTATGTATGTATACACACACACACACACACAAAGTTTCAGGAGATTTTGTAAGCCCTGCACTATTTCTTCTCAATTTTCCAACAATTAAAGACTCTGATATCTTATTTATTTGAAATTATTCTCATAGTCTTGATTTGTTCCAGTTTTAAGTCTTACTTTCCTATTTCAGATTAAAGGGAAAAGAGGGGCAATGCTTCAATACATTAGTAATTTTAGCAGTGTAGTACCACACAGGAATCAGTCTACAAAGGATATGGTTCATATCATCAGGAAAAGAAGTCAAATTCTGGCCTCACATTCCATGAAAGCTGTAAACTAAATCACTTTGATCTTCTTCATTTTCTTTACTTTGATTCTCACGCAGTATTTACATCCTCTTATGTTTATATGACCTCATGAACCCATGCCAGTTTCCACAGACAGCTCATGAAAACAAGCAGCATGCTGTTAAAAACCAACCATACTTTAATAAGTCTGCTAAAAGCTGATAGCATTTCCCAGACTACACGAAACATTAATTATCCTTCCTCTTTCCTGAGTCAAAGATTATAAGAAAAGGAAAGGGCACAACCTTAGTCCATCTCTGCAGCAAACTTGCTGCAACAATAAAAAAAATCAAATTGTATTTGTTAAAATGTTGAGGTTACCGTTTGATGACTTCCTCCAAGATGCCTCACTTGGCCACACATTTGTTTAGACTGATGATAAACAAGTTCAATGCAGATACAGGGAAATGACTAAAAGTATATGTTTGAAATACATTTTGAAATAGACACAGACTCATAAAATAAACAATGGATAGTTCTTTTATGCAAACTTTTAGATGAAAATTCACCAATTTGAAAAAGTTGAAGCATTTGAAAGTGTCTTGATTTGATGTGCTATTATCTAAAAATGTTCATTAAAATGAAGAAAAGCAAGTGCAGTTTGAATTGACATCAAGTTAAATTCTGATACAAATCTCACATTTTGTTGGTGTGGACAAGTGTAAAAGCCATCCAAGCATTAAGTACACACGGAACATCAAAGAAACAGGACTGAAACACCAAACTTAAAAACATCTTCCAGCAACAATGATGAAAACACTACTATACATCAACATAAATGCTTTTGACTCACCATTCATTGTCTACTATTTATTTAAATTAACTAATAAACAGCTTTATAAATTGTAGATAATTAGTGTTTAAAGAGCTCAGGTTCAAAACCATAAGAAAGAAGAAATTGATCTCTGTGCCATGCATTAGATCATCGACCAAAAGGGAGAAACAGATTTGTTATCAAAACAAGATTATCACTTTACTTGGAGTTGAAGTTTGTATAATACAAGTAAGATGAATTAGAATTTTTCAAAATCATGTTTTTCTAAAACCATAACATCAATCACACGTATTTGTGTTAAACTCTGATAAATGGTGGACATTGTATCTTGATTCATACTGTGTCGTTGGGTCTCTTTGCTTAGTACTATGTTGTTCTATTACAGCTATGCATCTCAGAGCCTTTAATGGGCTTCACTGCTTCCTGAGCTTACACTGGAGCTACATCAATCCTGGGCTCAGTTAGTGGGAAGATTCAAGATGGTTGTTTGCTGTGGCTATCAGTAGATGGTCAGGAAAGGGTTGTACTCAGTTTTGACTTTGCCAGGTGGTTTATACGTGGCTTCTCAGTGTGGCTCAGCTCTCCCATTACTTGGGTCAACCATTTTGAATTCCAAGGATTGTTCCAGAACTGAGGCTTCAAAACAGCTGTCATTCTCTTAGAGTTTCAAATTTGCAAATTGTCATTGTATGCCATTCAACTGAGCAAATAAAGTCACCTCAGTTCCTGCTAACTAATTGATCTAAATTACCAAAGATGAGAGGAGACTCCGACTATTGATATGGTGGTAAGAGATCTCACTGTGGAAAAGAACATGAGAGGGAAGTTGCAGAGACTCTTTACAAATCTATTACCTGCAAGAGCTTCCAAACAGTGATCCAGAAAACTTAGGATATCGCAAGCCTGAAAAGGAACACACAGTGAGGGTGAGGGCACTGAGAAAACAACATTATTGCAATGTCACCAGCTGATCTCTTTAGATTAATCTTTAGATTTACTTTCTCTGACTCACACTGTGCAGCTCTCACCCCTTCCTGACAGCTGCCTTTTTGTGAGTTGCCCTGAGCAGAAACTTCATTGACAAGAAAATAAAACAAAACAAAAGCAACTAATGTACTTAGCTAGTAACTAGAACGCAAACAAGGTTTTCAGTAGCAACAGGAGCAAAAGCTAGAGGAGATCCTTCACCCTAGAGCTTTAAATTCAGACACACACACATACACAAACACATATACACATACATATGCACACATTACATGCACAGAACACACACATACACACACACATTATACACACATACATGCACACTACATACACAGAACACACACACATATGAACACACACTATACACACATACACAAACACATATACACATGCATATACACACATTACATGCACAGAACACACACATTACACATGTGTACACAAACACATCTACACACACATTACATGCACAGAAGAAACAGAGCACATGTGTACACTTACATACACACAATATGCACACAGCACACACATATGCATGTGCTCACACATATATACACATATACACATACATTACATATCCAGACACACACACACACACAGATTACACATACCACAAGGATGTGCACACATATATACACATATACACATACATTACATATACAGACACACACACAGATTACACATACCACAAGGATGTGCACACATATATACACAGCACATACACATGTGCACACACATAACACTCATACATTCTTTGTTGTTGTTTAATTTTTTTAATTAGGGGTGATTGGCTACATGCTACTAAAGTACAAATATTATCACAAATCCTGAAGTCATTAGGTTAAATGAATTATCAAAGGACTTTCTTTAGGCACAGTGGGCTTTAGGGAAGTTGTGGACCATAGACATGAATCTGTCAGGGTTTGCATGCTTTACTAACAACAATAAAAAGACTGTTGTGTGTTTATGTTCTGTAGTTCCTGACCAAACATGAATTCAGCTATTATCTAAGAAGCGATAATTTTTTAATAAAAAAATCCCAGCTACAGACCAAGATCAAACTCCTAAGTGTAACAATTATTATTGAGCTTGGTCATTGCTTCTAAAAGACAGAGTAAAGGACATACTCAGACAGAGAAAACAGTGATAATTGCAATCTATAAACATAGATATAAATATCAACACTTGGTGAAAACACAATGAAAATTTAGGACTATAGCATTTTACCTAATCTGTTTTATATTAGTTAAAATTTAGATTTGATTATTTTCTTTCCCATTGAGACTATGATTCTTAAATACACTGGTTATAAAATACTTGGAATACTATGCCATAACTACCTACTTTATTTAGCATTTGTTTATTGCCTACCCATGACAAATACACAGCAAACAAATACAAGCTTAAGGCTCTCCTATGTCAGTTCTGTGAAAATTATTCAACTGTTCTATTCTGGATATTTTATCTATTAAAATATTCTCAATCAAGGGTAGTCAAGTCAGTTAATTTTAAAGGATAAACATAAAACCTTAAGTACTTTAAAAAGATAAAGGTATTTACCTTTTCCTGGAGAATGGTGCAAATGTATTTATTTAATATCTTTACCTACTTTCCTGCCTAGTTTTCTGTCAATTTGAAATAAACTAGAGGTATATGTATGCAGGCAACCTCAGTTTGAGAAAATGTCTCCATAGGATATGACTGTAAGGCATTGTCTTGATTAAGGATCCATCAGAGCAACTGAGCCCATCGTGGGTGGTTACCTTCCCTGATAGGAATTCCTGGGCTCTCTAAGAAAAACCGGTTGAGCAAGCCTTAGAACAAGCCAGTAAGCAACACTCCTCCTATTGCCTCTGCATCAGCTCCTGCATGTCAGCTTCCTGCCCTGCTTGAATTCCTGCTCTCACTGTATTTGATGATGAACTACTTGCTACATGGAGCTGTGAGAGAAATAAACTCCTTTCCTCCCAAGTTGCTTTTGGCCATCGTATTTCATCACAGCAAAAGTAACCCTAAGGTAACCTCTACTGATATTCATTCAGTAAAAATTGTGACTATTGGTGTCTGCTTAGTAGTAACCTAAACCTTAGAGTGACAGTTCTTACTTTTTATTCTTATGGACTCTAAAGATGTTGTTACACTGTGGATCTCAGCTGTGCTCATTACCAAGAAAGTTAGCTTAGTTACTTACTGACTTGCCGGCTATTCCATTTGATGATCGGTCGGCGTAGCCAGTACACTCCAAAGGCAACAGCAGTACCTGCTGTTCGCCTACTGTGCACATACCAACACTGCATAGCTATGAGCAAGATTCATTACCTTTACTTATCCTAATCATGCCGTTTCATTCTGATGCTTTTATGTAAAATATGAGACAGAAAACTGTGATAAGCCTCCTAGGTTGTTTTCCTTCATCTCAGTTTTCTGTCAACATTTGGTGAATGAGTGTTCTACGTTGAATGAGCAGGAGGCCACCCATTTGAAGCATTCTCCACATGCTGAGTGACTAAATGTCCAGCTAGAACTATTATGTGAGCAAAATATAACAAACTAACAGTGTTCATGTTTCCAAGTAGCTGGATTTAATCAATCACAGGCAGCAGATGAATTGAGTCATGCCCAATTCAAATGAGCTAGTAATTTATGAGGGCAGAAGTTGAGTGTGTCTTGTCAGTTTCTAAGTCCCCAGGCAATTTAGAGAAGGCACACAGTGGGCACTTAGTAACTATTCATTAAACTAGTAAACACTAAATGAAATTGCTTATTATTATCTAAGTAAATACCTCAGATTCATTTAGAGATATATACTACATATTTATATATGTGTGCATGTGTGCACACATATATGTCTCTCTATATATTTACATATACAGGTTTATATATAGACACCACATACACATGTGTGCTCACACAAAAACATTTCTTTAGAGCTGCCATTTCCTTTGGAGCTGAAGACTCAGTGGAACCTATTGACCATTTATAGAACAAATGCCTGTGAAGCTGGAGGCGTCAGGACAACAGTTCCATTCCACAACAAAATAAAGTCATTCCACAGTTCCAAGGCAGCTAAGAATATCAACCTTAGTGCTGTATTCAAGCCTGAAACTAATTGGATGAACCCAAGGCCATTAGTGGGGGCAATTTGCTTGACTTGGTCTAAAATTTCACAAATTCAACTCATCCAGGAACACCCTAACACACACACCCAAAGCAGTTTTCTGTCAACTGCCAAGACATGGTATGGACTGCCAAATGAACACATAAAATTAATGATTATATTGTATATAAGATTATTTTGTTAAACACATAAGGTAAATGGAATAATTGCACACACAGCTGGAAACTGTCAAAGATGTTATACTCTTCAAGGTCACTGGGAACTCTGTTTATAAGATGTTTAACCCTTAAGCCAGTATGAAACACAGGATTATGTTCCCAGAATTCTGATTATGCAACTTTTTTTTTCAACTAGTCAAAAAATGACCCCATTTCAATGTGTTTTCTGGCTGAAGGACTCCTTCTGAGTTTTTGGTGCTAACCCATTAACATTGAACTTATGGACAATAGTGCCATAACTCATGACTTACATGCATTTTCTCCACAAGGAACACCACAGGCTTTGTGTGCTGTCTAGCCCCGTCAACAGTATAATAGAGGACCATGTGAAGCCTGGGAAGCCACTGCCACAGCCGCCAGCAGCAACAAGAAGAGGGAAGGGAAGTGTGTATCCTGAAAGGGACATGGCGTCTAGCAGTATGAGAACTGAAAATAAGAGAGTATTTTTTTTTTTTAGCTAAGCTGGGACCAGTTCTAAGTTCAGAATAAATGGGTTGAAGGATTTGTTTTCTTTTCTATCTGCTTCTCTGAACTTGCTTGCCTATGTATAATCAAAGAATATACATATTCATTATGGGTTACACTAAAATTCTGTAAAACAGACAAACTTGCAAATATGAAAATGGTGAACAAAGGAGATCAACTCAGCCTGCACACTTGCTTGGGCATATTTATATTCTAATACAAATATTTTAAATTAGAACATTTTCACTTCTAATTGTTACATATGTTTGAGGGGAATCCTGAGGAGCAGCCATTTGTAAATTTTTCCTTCTTCTTCATCTTCATCCAGGGCTCTATTACTCTTTACTCAACTTTATTGAATGCCTTAATTTTTATTCACAACCACTCCTTCAATTAAGAAAATCAATGAGTTTTAACCTTATCTTCGTGAGGGACTATGGCCTAGACTGCTGGTCAATTAAATTACAATTTCTCAGAATGTGTCTAAGTATCATTATTATTTTAAATACTGATTAAGAAGCTCTCTAGATGATTTTAGCCAGCAGCCAGGCTTAAGAGCTAAGTCTAAATACCAAGCTGATCCTGATTGGGCGGGTCAGCTTCTGAAGTATCTGCATCGAGCCGTTGTGCTCATGTATAAAGTGAGGACTAGATCCACTACTTTGTAAAATATTTCCGGGATAAAATAAATTAGCATTTATAAAAGGCAAAAGCCTTATGCTAATAGCTACGGTGTCTGTATGTTTGTGTGAGTGAGCTGTCAGTGAGCTCATGAACACACCTGGGCATGGCTAAACAGAGGCCAGCACAGAACACCAGGTGTATTTAGGCAGATATTCGTCTTCTTTGTTTTAAGATTAGTCTCTCACCAAAGCAGAAATTTGCTGTTCCTCTTAGTCTGATGGGCTAAGGCACTTTGGAGATGGCCCTGTCTCTGCCTTTGTCCCAGGGCTGGGATAACAGGCATGCGGAGCTATGCCCAGATATTTATAAGGATAGTAGAGATTTGGATTAAGGTCCGCATGCTTTCAAAGCAAGCACTCTTACTCACTGAGTTATCTCCCCAAGTTAGTCTGTAATAAAAAAGTATGAAAAGTTCCTTCTAATGCTTCTAACAGGACAAGTGTCTTACCTTAGAGTGGTACACAGGGCACACCAATGTGCATCACCCCTACTGCCCAGTCTACATGTTCTTTCGCTTTACCCCCTTCCTAAACTGCATGTACTTTAGTGGCTGTTAGATGCACCTCTTATGCCCTTCTCTGAGTATTTCTCTGATAATTTACACTTCCTGGAATCAACACCATTCTAAAGTTATTTATTTTAAATATTCCCATATTTAATACAGAATTCCAAAACACCTTTTCCTAAGGTTTATTTCCTTTTTCAACTCTAAACCATTGCTGTCGATTGTAATCATGGATGTCAAGATGCCCAATATTAAAATGAGTAACAAAAATTATAGAGTAGGCCTAGTGCATTTTCACTATTACACAATACAGTCACATCATGCTGTGTCAGACAAATACATGAAAACTAATTGCAACATCATTTTGTGTATGTTAGTGAAACAGTTACAAGAAAAGATCTTTGTGTTGTTTTATGTATACTAAGAGGGTAAGATCAACCATCATTGGAACAGGCACTGTGTCCTGAGCCTAGGAAGAAGAAACACAGAAGCACATTTATCTCTTTACCCAAGCTCGAATGGCATTTCCTTCTTTGGTCGTGATGTCAGTGCTCCAAGTTTCCAGTAATCCAGGACTCAGAGTAGTGACCTCCCATATCCTCAGATATACACTGTCATCCTCCCCAGTTTTGATCCCTTTAGATGTTGGCGGTGCAACAATACCGGCCTCCCACAGTCTCTAGTTTGCATACAGGATGCCATGGAACTTCTCAGCAACCGTAGTCATATGAACAACTTCCTTGATAAATCCCTTTACCTGTGTGCACTTATGTCTGTCTGTCCATATTTGTTTTGTCTCCATCAAGAACCTAACTAATAAAGATTCTACACGAGGGAGCTGGAATAGAATTCTTTCTTACTCAGTTCCTTAACACACATTGAATGAGATCTGCCAAATTGTTCACTTTGAAAGAAAAAAGACTGTGATTAAGTACACAAAGCTACTTAACACTGAAAGATAAAAAGTGCAAAAGCCAATTATCAGCCCTGCAAAAACAGATAATCACGTCATTGCAACAGCCAAGCACTAATCATGCTGTCAAATTGACATCATATGTTTTTAAAGACTCTTAGACATAACCACTCTTTCAAAGTGAGATTTCAAAGAAACACAGGAGTGGAAACTCAAGAAGAAAATAAAGCTCTCTCCTGCCAAGTAATTCGGCAGTGCTCCACTTCTCCCCCCTCATTTCCAGCATCCTGTTTACCTTCAAAGGCCATCCTTCATCGGAGGCTAAGAATAATTCAATAAGCAAAGCAGCCATTTGCAAGACATGCATGATAGACGTGTTCCTCCAGTACTAAGCAGCAGTTCAAAGCGGAATGACACTTGGATTCTGATTTGACATCTCGCTAAATGTAGTTCCTATGCTTTCCACTAAATCTAACAGAAAATCTAGCACAAGCTTCACATAAAAACATACAGAGTTCACGGCACTCTTCAGTGTCCCTGTCTGAGAAATCATCTCTTCAGCCATGTAATTAATATCTGAAAAAAAGAAAGCACTTTAAAAACAAATACATGAAAATTTGATATTTTTCTTCCAGGAAAACAAAGTGATTTTCAAATAAATCCCCAAACTCTAAATGTCACACTTGGGATTAGTTAGAATGGAAGCTGATAAACGTGAATTTAAAAATATTTTCAAGATGGAAGAAAAATCCAGAATAGTGAATTAACAATTAAAACAGCATCAAGGAAGTTGTCTTATAAATGAGCCTTCTTTCTGCCTTGGAATTCTTTCCCAGTTGAGCAATTCTAGGAGATTTTACAGTATTAATTCTTCATGTAACAAAAGAAACTCATTAAGTTTCTATCAGCAAAAAAAGGAAAAAATAATGTATTAATTTAACTTAAGAGATATTTATTATACTATCAATAGAAGTCAGTGGGGAACATGTTCACGGCACAAGCATGAGAACCTGAATTCAAATCACCAGGGCCCATGAAAATTATGCCATGCCTGTATATATCTATTATCCATGCATTAAAATTCAGAGATAGGTGGATCCTGGAGACTTGCTGATCACACACTCCCATACTCAAGACAGACTCGTAAGTCTGTGAGAGATCCTCTGTTAAAAATAATAAAAATATTATAAAAATAATAATGTAGAAGCATGGCACAGCTGTGAGAATATATAACGGCAAGGCTCATGTTGGTGCACTCACTGCATACTCTTAAGTTTTAAAACAGAAAAATCATGCTAAAATAAAGCAAACACATTTTCCAAAGAGAAAACTATCCTTGATTAAAAAAAATAGCTTTTCATCAAAATGCAATATATCAAAATATATTTCACATAAAACCTGACCAGTTTTTATATATCACTTTTATGTAATTGTTGACAATCTCATCGCTAATGAATTCTAAAATTTGTATAACTTCACTTTTTTGTTTCCTACTTTTTGGTTGTTTTTTTTTTTCCTTTATACTATTTGAAATTGTTAACAGAGTTTCTTTTTAATGTTCAATGAATACCCTTCCTGTACCATTTCCAAGAGTGCAGATATAAAGTGGGTAAATAATTAATTATAGCAGATTCTAGCCTTGCCCTTCACTATATTGCAAAGCCATGCCTATGAAATGCTTTATTACAGTGTTGAATTTGAAGTCAGTACTAAGTATGAATGTCAAAAGGGTGAACCTTTCTCAAAATTTAAGAAACAGCCTTCCTTGTACAATTTCATTTGTAAAAGATAATATTCCTCAGGATCTTGGGTCTGTAGTGAGTGAGTGCATGGAAGGTGGAAAAGCACTGTAGTTTTGGAATGATGTCTTCAAAAGCTGTAAGTATGAAATCACAGTGCTTCAGATGATAGCAAAGGTAGAACTTGGTCCCCATAACTACCAAACACAGTGATGTACAATAAGGTTTTTTATTCCTTTGTATAAAAAAATTTATCAGCTCATAATTAATATATCCATGTACGATTATTAATATTTATTATCAGCTTGATGGGGCAGAATCACCTCTGGACACACTCTGACTAAGAATGTTTTTGCAGAGTTTTAACTGTGAAGGGAAAACACACCTTGAATACTAGCAGCACCATCTCATGGGCTGGGATAATGGACTGGATAAAAAGAAGAAAATAAATGAAGTACTAGCACCAGCATTCATCTATCAGAACTTCCAGACTACAGACTCAGTGTGGCCAGGCACCTTAAGCCACCTCCACCATGTCTTCCCTGCATGATAGACTGTTCCCTAAAACCATGTACCAAAGCAAATCTTTCTTCTTAAGTTGTGTTTGTTAGTTATGTTATCACAGAGAGGAGAAGAAAGATTAATACACTGTGTGACTTGATTGTCTCTATACATGCAGAAAATTATTTGTGGTGTGGAGGGAAGGAGAGAAGGGGAGAGAGAAGGGAGAAGGGAAGGATTGGGGAGAGCTTGGGGGAGTGGG
>LOJH01037512.1:1450-15250 GCA_001685095.1 Ellobius talpinus | reverse complement strand
GTGCAAGGGGATAATATCTGAATTCATTTCATTCTTTTTCACGTGAACTTCCAGTTTTCGTAGCAGCACATGTTGAAGCTGATACAAATGTTTCAGCATATGTTCTGGCATCCTTGTTGATTCCTAGATGGTTATCTGACAGTTACAGGGACTCAAAACCTGAATTTTCTTTCGTTGGTTTACATTCTTGTTTTATGCCATCACCACATTGTTCTTATTGCTTTTTCTCTGAAATATATTTTGATGTCTGGGATGCTGATCCTTTCAGCATCGTTCACTTTGCTCGGGATTATTTTGGTCATCCAAGGTTTATTGTGGTTCCAAATAAATTTTAGGATAGGTTTTTCTATTTCTGAAAAGAATGAGGGTGAGAATTTTGTTTGGAATTATATTGAGTCTATAAATGGCTTTTGGTGGAATAGTCACTTTTACATTAATTAATTCTAACAACAATGAACATGAGATGCCTTTCCATTTTTTTCCTCCTTTCTTTCTTTTCTGTTTTTTGAGATAGTGTTTCTCTTTGCAACTGTTCTGACTGTCCTGGAACTCACTCCATAGACCAGGCTGACCTTGAACTCATAGAGATCTGCCTCCTCTGCTTTCCTAGTGTTGGTATTAGAGGCATGTGCCACCACTGCTAGCGTCTTTCCATTTTCTATGATCTTTCTCAAATTCTTTCTTCAGAGATCTTGAAATTTATTTTAGAGGCAGTTCACTGGCTTGATTAGGCTTGTACCTAGAAATTTTATTCTATTTAAGGACTTGTGAGTAGAAATTTGTCCATGATATCTTTCTATGCATATTCCCTGATGGTGTAAAGAAAAACTATTGTTTTTCTTTTCAAGTTGAGTCTAAAATTTTTGATCATTTTTTGCAAGTTTTCTGGTTGAGGCTTTGTGATCTTTTATTTTTAATATCACATCACCTTCAAATAAGAACAATTTGATTTCTTGTTTCTCTATTCATATCTCTTCAATTTACTTCTTTTGCCTTACTGTTCCAGCCAGTGTTTTCATAATGATACCGGAAAGGAGTGGAGATAGAGGACAGCCCGCTCTTATTCTGGATGTCAGTGGGATTGCTTCAAGTTTTCTTCCATTTTTTTTGTTTGTTCTTGCTTTTCCAAATTTTGAGCTGTATCCTTATTTGTGCTTCCTCTGATTAAAAATATTTTTTACTAGACATTAATTTTATGTGTGAACGTTTTGACTTCATATATGTATGTGTGTATATACACCAGATGCTTTCCTGGTGACTATGAAGGTCAGAAGAGGAATCAGGTCCCCTGGAATTGGATCTATAGTGCTATATAACTCACAATGATATGAGTTCTGAGTACCAAACCCAGATCCTCTGTATGGCAACAAGTGATCTTAACTGCTAAGCCATATCTCTACAGGCCATTTTCCTCATTTTTTTAAATGTAGGCAATTTAGACATAAATTTCCCTCATAGGCCTGTTTTAATGTGTACCAGAGGTTTTGTCATATTATGTTTCATTTTTATTTAGTTTAAGAAATTTTTGCTTCATCTGAGTTTTTTTTGACCAGTTCATCATTCAGCAATGAGTGTTTTAATTTCTGTGAGTTTGTGTAGATACTAGAAATTTATTTGCTGTGAATTTTAAGTTTAATTACATTATGATCAGGTAGGGTTACACAGAGTTATTTTGATTTTTTTTCAGATTTTGTAAATATTTGCTTTGTGTTTCAAGATGTAGTCTATTTTAGAGAAGCTTGTGTGTGCTGTTGGTTAGGACATATATTCTTTAGTGTTTGGGTGTAATATATAAATGCCTATAAGTCCATTTGATGTATGGTGTCATTCAAATCTAATGTTTCTCTGCTTATATATTTGTCCAGATGACCTGTCCATTGAAGAAAGTAGGCCATTGAAATCATCTACTATTAACTGTCTATTGTTAGTTTATGTCTTTTAATCTAGAAGCACATTTTTTATGAAATTAGGTATCTCAGAGTTTGGTGCATATATGTTTAAGATAGTAATGTCTTCTTGGTTAATTATTTTCTTGACTAAAATACAATGTCCCCTCTTTATCTCTTCTGATTAGTGTTAGTTAGAAATCTGTTTTGTCAACTCTTAGGACAGCAATGCCTGCTTGCTTCCTGGTCCCATTTGGTTAGTCAACTTTTGTCCATCCTTTCGCTCTAAAGCAGAGATGTGTTTCCTGTAGGCAACAGATATATGGATTTTGTTTCTGGTCAGTTCATCCAGATTGTTTCTTTCATTTGGAGAACTTAGGCTGTTAATATTCAATGCCATTTTTGAAAGGTGTATGTTGAGTACAGTCATTGATTGTTGAAGTTTGCTGCTGTTATTCGTGTTCTCGGTGTACTTCATGATTCATAAGTTACAGCTTTATTTTTCTTTCCACAGCCTCTTGTCTATACTCATTCCTCTCTTCAGCCCCAAATATTATTTTTTGTATTTTCTTTAGGTTTAGTCTGTTGATTATAAAAATTTAAGTATGTTTAAATAATGGGAAGTTTTTCTTTCTTTTTCAGCTGTGACAGACAGTTTTGCTGTGTACATTAGCCTAGGTTGGTTGCCATGAATTTGGCAATTTGAAATTCATTGCCCCAGGCTCTTCTGACTTCAAAGTTTCTGTTGAGAAATCAGCTATTCTGATGGGTTTTCCTTTATCTGGGATTTGTAGTTTTCTCTTGACTTTTTCAATATTTTTTATTGTTGTTGTTCTGTATACTTAGTCTTTTAACAGTGATTTGCTATGGGAAGTTTCTTTTCTGGTCCTTTCTATTGGGTGCTTTGTATTCTTCTTGTATTTGTATAGATATGTGTTTCTTTTTTGTTTGCTTTGTTTTGTTTTTATCATCTTGTTGAAGATGTGGTCTATGCCAATAACTCAGAATTTTTCCCCCTGACCTATGCCTATAATTCAACAATTTGGTCTTTTCATGGTGTTGCATATTTTCCATATGTTCTATTTCTTTTTTCATATTCTTTGCTTATTTCTCTTAATCTGCTACTTGCTTATTATTTCCTGATATTCTATATTCTGCTTAACTCATTCCATTCTGAAGACTATCCCTTGACTTTTCTAGTTAAGGTATTGAGTGTTTCAACTTCATCTTCATTAAAGCTTAAGTCCTCTTCAATGTTACTAATTCTTTTTTTAAACTCCATTTTCAAATCCTGGACTGTCTTTGTCATTTCCATCAACCTTGTATTTATGTTTCCTTGGTCATCACTCAAGCATTTATTCTCTTTAAGTTAATTTTCCTTAAGTTTTCTTTGTGTTGTCTTTACACTCCTCGAATTCTTTGATGAATTTTATGACTGACTGTTTAAATCTGTGTCCTGGGCCTCATTTAGGTAATTCTTATCTGTTAACATTTATAGAGCATTGGTGAATTGAGGAAGGGGGTCTTGATGTTTCGTATTGTTTGTATTTTTGTCATCAGATCTTGGCATGTGGTCTTCTTTTGCTGTGCCTGCTGTGTATAGAGAAGGTTGAGGGAGAACACTGGGTGTATGGGCAGTTTTGGGCCTAAAATTTGAACATGGGTTAGATAGAATGAGGTAAGGTGAGCACAGGGAGCTGGGATGGCATACAGGATGTGCATCAAGGTTGAAGGTTTGGGAGGGTGAAGAAGAGAATTAATTAGGTAGACTCACCTGCTAGACCCTGTCAAATGATGTGCATGATTTGGCTGGGCAGGGAGACTGGATGTAGCATAGCAATGACCTCTTAGTCAAGGCCAGACAGGAAGGGTCCTGGAGGAAGCCTAGAGGTTAAGGAGTAACACGGGCAGAAATGGCCTGACTGGGCCAGGGCATTGGGTATGGCACCTAAGGTTTCTTTGGGGTATGTGGAGGGAAGGGAATCAGGCTTGCTCTCTGGGCTAGACTGTGGAACAGGATTACAGGATCTGGGTGTGCGTAGAGTTTGGATGAGTCATAAATATTTAAAGGAATTATTACAATGGGTCATAGAGCTGGATAGAAAAATAGATTCTAAGAAGAAGTGGGAAGCATAAAATATCAAAGTGTGGTCAAAGCTGTGCCGTTTGAGAAAGAGCGAAAGTCAAATGATTTGATGTAGAAAGCCTATATGTGTATTCTTATTGGTTTGTTGTAGCTAAAATCCAAGTGTGGTTCTGACTGGCCTCATATCCTTGACTCTTAAATTCTAGTTGTATTTTAGAAGTGCCCTGGGGAATTGTTCTGTCTCTCCTCCCCCCTCATGATCTCATCCTCTTTCTGTGGCTGGTGCCATCTTGCTCTTTATATAATCCTTAGAAAGCCTCTCGTGTTACAATGTATTTAAAATAAATGTTTTCCTTTGTTGCTGGTCTGTCTCAGTAACATGTGAATTTGTCATGGTTGGTCATTCTGGTGCTTTCATTATTTGTCTGTCGTTCCATCTAACCATTAAGTTCTTTGAAATCAGATTCCCATTCAATCTGTCCCATTCAATCATGTATTCCAATTGCCTAAGCAAAAACTTTAAATATGGTTAGTACTCAATAAATCCTCAACAGCTGTATTTGTGAGGTCTTCTTATTTTATCAATATATACCTTCTGAAAGTCCTGGGCTCAGTATTATGCCTTTACTCTAGACGACTATGTATCAAGTACACAGACAGACACTGACAAGTTCTTAACCTGCAATAATTGCTTTGAAGCTAGTCTCAGAGGCAGAAACTCATCCAGTGGGTCTCTATTCTGCTCAAGTGGAGTAAAAATAGGCACTGCTTAGCAACCAGCATTTTGGACTGAGTTTTCTCCTCTGAGAATGTCAGAGTAATGTTAGGGCTCAAATAGTGAAGGGATTGAGGAACTGGTAAGTATATTAAACAATTAGAAAAGAGTGCTTTTGCAAAACTGGCTCCAAACACTCACTCTGGAAAGAACAGGAACATGACATGTTAATGATGAAAAAAACTTCCCTTTACAGGAAGCCTTGTGTATCCCAAATTAAGCAGAGCACTCAGGTCATGGCAGGAAGACACTTTACATAAACTACCCTGGACTAATGGCACACAAATCTTCCCTTCCCCACTGGTTTAACTCGATTCATATGTTCTTATTGCTATACTCACTAGATCAGTTAAAGCCAAACAGGAAAGTGTTTTACTTGTTAGTCTAAGGCTTTGGTTTTAATTTTCAATTCTCTCCTACTCACTTTTATATCCAGAGTTCAGTTTTTTTTTTACTCCTACATTTTTCTACAAATTTGGATGAGCCATTTTTCTGTTCAATCACACTTTCCTCAACCATAAAGGAAGCTCATACAATAACCATTAAAGTCCCTCTGAAATCTAAAGGCAACCGCTTGAGCAGATTTTTTGGGTAAATTCTAACCACCTGAGGGTTAAGGGGTGACAGCTCCAGAGTGGCTTAAGCATACTTATCTGCCTGCCACGCTAGTGTGTGATAAGGAAAAGATATTTTGTGCTTAATTTTGTTTTGTGTTTTTGTTAGTGGATAAGACCAGAGAGACAAGACTCATTAACCTTTCAAGGAACAGATTCTTGAAAAAGAAGCATGGACCTACAGGATAAAGAACAACAAAGATACGATGAGAGTAGAAGCCAAACACTATGGTTTAACAGAGTTGCCTGAAGCCCAAAGTCTTTGGTTGATTTATCCTTTAAGACAAGTTCCTAAAATTTTACGACTCTCCTCAGGGGAGACAAGGCTTACTATTTTCTCAATGAGAAACTATGGGTATCCCTTGCTCTGATAATTTTTTTGGTGAAGGTGAAATTATTATTGAATTTTCATTAAGATTCGTACAGAGAAAGAACTTATTCCTTAGTCTTACTTTCTCTTACCCATGCTTACAGACCAGATATGAGACGTGTCTATAGAGCACACCAAGTCTCATCAATTTATGGTGAAAGTAAAGCAAGTGAAATGAGTGAAAAATAAATCACTGAAGATGTTAGCTACAAAACATCCACTTCCACGATTCAATGTTTTCAGCTTCCAAGTGTTCATATAAGTGTCTCTTGAAGTATTTATATACAGCCATGGAATATCTGAAGTGAGCCATGGAAGCTAGAAGCCAAAAATAAGACCCCAGAGTTAAACATGAGCTTCAATACACATATTCTTCAAACCCAGATATCTCCAAGGACCAGCAATAATCAATGACAATATAATGAAAACTATCTAATTATTATTGGGAGCCTCATGTACAATAAACACTTACCTTTCCTTAGAGCTTAAGTAAGTTAGAAACTGGAGACTTTGTATTTGAACCTTACCCTCAGGCTCTAAAGTAATTTTCTTGTACTGTCACACTGGAAAGCAGTTTGAAAAGCATTTAGTCTGTGTCCTGTTCTTTGGAAGAAAGGTGTACAGGGAGGAAGAGCTTGAACAAAATGAATTCACAGACTCAGAGTTCCAACCCACATCTAACTGCCCATCTATCTTTTCTCTATTGACAAGGATGTATTTGTTAAGTTTATGCTCCTTCTTTGTGATTTTGATAAAATAAATGTTATTAGTTAGATTTAAGAACCCAAAGACGATTTAAAATGAAAAATAATCATAATACCCTTAATGCATTATTTTCCTGAATTTTCTTTAAGTATCCCTCCATTATACATTGCAATCCTTAAATATTTTTATTATATCTAAATTGTAGGCATACAGTGCGAGTAAATTGTCTTTGCTGTTACAGGTTTGTCTTAGGGAAGCCCAATGCAGGAGGCCAGGCAATTTGTCCCAAAGGGTTAACAGAAAAGATCATGATAGTAAGACTGGAGCATGAGTTTTGTTCAGTGTGGCCACACTAGATAGAAAACCAGCAGTCTAATGGCTGAATTAGTTAGTACCCTCTGAGGTACTAACAACAGCCTTAGCAGGGGTCAATCAAAATGGATGAGTTTGGTTAGGCTGTGGTCTAGCTGATGATATCTGGTTCTGCCAGGTCCAGGAGATTCTTCAATCGTGGTGGAGGAATTTGACTCCATTGTAAGATGATTGTTTCTACTTAATAGATAGTCCCACCATGGAGTGATCAACCTGCAAGCTTCACTATTCCATCAAATGTGCATATTGATTAGACTCCTATCTGGGTACCATAAGTGCTGAGTAAGAAGGATTATCAGCTTTTGATGGACAGTCTTAAAAGACTAATATATCCACTTGTGGGGATGAGTCTAGAGTCTGTGCCATACTTTAAAGGCAGTAAAGAAATCAAGGACATGCAAAAATGCCAAGCTTTTAGCCTGTGATTGCCCAGCAGGGTCCATAAATTCAAGTGAAGAATCAGTGCTTTCAAGCAAAAACACTCTTTTTTTATGATTTAGTCCTATTACCATGTTTCAGTCAAATAATCCAATAATATCTTAGTTTGGCTTTTTTTGAGTACTTCCATATATATTGCTTTTCATATTCTACAACAAGTGCAGACATAGCTGAAATTATATTCACTCCAGGTTCAGTGAAATTTAGCTACTATTAAACCACAATGTTACCTCAGATAAAGTCGAACTCTATTTTATTCTTTTAGGTACATGCTCTTCACAAGTTTTTCCAGGCTTATCTGAGGTTCATTTGGTTTTGCATTCTCACACCTACAGACGCAAAAAGGTTAAAGAGGTCCTTATGGAGATGAGAATAAAGTTTCCCAGGACCAGAAGAGTCTACCAAGAAATAGTAGGAATATACCAGGACAGTGAGGCTGGAGCATGATCAGCTTGCCTTTAATACACATGTCCTGTGTCCTAAGAGGGAAAGACTCATGTGAAGGAAAGTTGCTCAGGTCTCCTATGAGGCAAGGAGAAAGGCAACTCTAGCATGAGTGGAGGGAGAGCAAGATACCAGGGGAACTAGGCTAAGTTCTGAAAGTCTACAAAGAATAAGGAAAAGGATATTCATGTCCACAAATCAGGACCTTATTAGCCATACAGAGAATTCCAGAGCAAATCTAAGATGAGAGTATTAAAAAGAGTATTTGTATTCTGGAAATTATGGGCAATGAAAAGGTTACACATCTTAGTTTAAGGTTAATCAAAACTTGCTACTCAAACTAGCAAGTGGGGATTATCCAGCCCTACTGTGATGGCTTATCTTGATTATCAACTTGACACACCTGGAAAGAGGGAATATTGACCAGATCAGGTTAGGCAGTGGCCAGGCCTATGAGCCAATTTCTGGTTGTGAATGGATGTATATGGGCCTAGCCCACTGTGGTTGGTGTCATCCCTAGGCAGATGGGACTGGGCTGTATAAGAAAAGTAGTGGAATGTGAGCCTGGAAGCAAGCCAGAAGGTACAGTTACTCTGTGGTTCCTGCTTCAGTTCTTATTTCCAGGTTCCTGCCCCAATGTCTCTTCCTGATGAACTGTGCGGCTGAAGTTTTAACCAAATAAACTCTTGCTCCTCCGAGTTGGTTTTGCTCAGAGTTTTATCGCAGCAGCAGAGAAGCAGATGACGGCAGCTGCTAGGCTAGCATCTGAACTGACACATCTAACAGGCGGCTAAGCTTGAGCCATGTCTCTAGGCACTGATGGGCACAATGCAGGAGTCTCCGAAGTTGGCAAGCAAGAACTCTTCAGAGACCCATGCCATGCCCAGACATTCTTCTAAGTGATTATTTAACAAATTTCTTTTGAAATACACTTTTCAAATCTTTGTAGGAAAAAAAACAGAGCCTAGCATTTCAGCCCTTAAGTAGTTCAGAGCGACATATTAACTAACCACAAGATTTTGTTGTTGTTGTTGATTTTAAACTTGGAATAACTTTGGAGTCATGGCTCGTGTTCTGTAGCTTGCCTAAGAGAGCTGAAAATAGGATTCACTGACAGAGAATGTCATCTGCTGTGTTAGGGATTAAAACAAAAGCCAGATGGGCCCCAAAGACAGAAGCAATGGGGCAGATGGGAAATGCCTACCACAGGCTAAATAAAATGCAGCATGAGACACTTGCTTGAATTTTGCCCCTTTCAACCAAAAGAATGTTGGAAAACCAGATGATTATCTACACCGTGTGGCATTGAGGCTGCTGGAAATTCCCTGAATGGCTCTTTCTCTGGTTAAATTTTAAACTCTGAAAAATATCTCCACCATTATCCTTTGGAAAAGGTATTTTCACATAGAGATAAACACAGGACTCTCTTGGAGCACTGAGTCCCAGGGTTGTGCAGTAAATTGATGTTAGATGCTGTTGAGCATTGTTGGATATTGTTAACAATGATGGTTTTTGTGTTGATCTAGTTTTAGGTCTATTGTAAGCTCCCTATAATTTTGTTGTTGTTGTTTTTCTGTGAATGAGTGACCCTATGAATGGCAGCAAAGAGAGCCTTCCTTCATGCCCTGCAGCTTTGAGTGGGCACCTGTGAGCACCGTGCCTCTTCTAACACCAGAGCAGGCTTCCCTCGTGGTGACCTGCTGTTTTGGGTGGCTTCCGATCACTCTGTTTGCAGTGTAGTTCTAAGGTCCACTGCATCCATATTTCATGCTCCAGGAGGGCTTGCCCTAGTCCTCTCCATTCCAAACAACCTGCTCCAGCCTTCTAAGGCAGCATCCTAGGCAAAGCACAACTCAGAGAAATTCCTATGGACCTAATGCCACCACCACCAGCGGCAGCGCTGCTGTACAGTCAGGCAATTCCATTCACTTCCTTTCTGCCAGGAGACACCCTGTGCTGCCCTCTGGTGTTGTAACATTAAAGCCCAATTAATGGCTTCTTTTTTTAAAAAAATTGTTTTTATTGAGCTATACATTTTTGTCTGTTCCCCTCCCTTCCTCTCCTCTCCCCTTCTGCCCTCTCCCATGACCCCCCCCAATTTACTCAGGAGATCTTGTCTTTTTCTCCTTCCTATTTAGAGGCAGGAGGATTACAATTAAAGTCTTAGGACCTTTTCATGCTTAGTGTATTTTTTTGCTATAAATAAAAAAGAAAAGTTGAGTTTGTGGTAGGAAACAGCAGCAATAAGAGTGTGACTGGGTGGCTAAAATGTTCCAGAGAGTTGTGAGTGTGTGTGTGTGTGTGTGTGTGTGTGTTGATGGTAGAGGAGGCAGAGGGGTAGAAGGTGGAGGGACACAGAAGTGAAGAACTAAGATTGCAGAAGGCCGAAAGGTGGTAGGTGAGACAGTCTAGCTTTGTTCACTGGAAGAATTCCTGGAAGCTATCAAATATTGCAGGTTAAAAAAATCCACACTAGCTAGCTCCTGTAAAGGCCCAGTGCCCCCCCCCCACACCTAACCTGGAGAGCTCTAACACTAGCTGGTGCTAATGGCTGCTGCTGCAGGCTGCCACCTAGGCCTGAGGATTATACTAATTGTTGAAGACTGGCCCTTCTGGCAATCAGAATCAAGAGCTGTAAGATTTTAGAACTGGCACCTAGAGCTGTATAATTTCTGGCTTTTATGGCTCATATTCATTAATTGTTAGCTCTCGGGGCTTGGAGGCATAAGCCACGATTCTGTCACCACAACACAGAAACGTAGGGCACTTGAGGACCCAGAACCAACACAAGAAGTACTCCTTGCCTACTCTAGATTCCCAACCACAGGAAGGAAAAGGATCCCAGCAAGCTCACTGGTGACAAATGACAACATCGAAAATTTATCAACCACCTGGGGAGGAGGAAGTTGGAAGGGCGGCTCAGCTGTTAATACCACTTCCTGCTGGCAAAGGGTCTGACCAGTTCCCAGTATCCACAGGGCAGATCGCCCTCAAGCGTGACTCCAGTTTCAAGACATCTTGCGCCCTCTTTAGGCTCCTGGACATACTCGATGCACATACATGCACAGTCAGGCATGCGGAATAAAAACGGATACTTTTAAAGATCGGCTACATTAATAAGAGGAAAATTCATCCACAAAGGATAAAGGTGCACATTTAGACATCTACAGCTTTAGCATCCTGTCTCTGCCACAGTCACAGAAATGGACAGTGATGGGAGAAAGGCAATGGCCCTCACCAGACAGCAGAAAGTTAGGGAGAGGGCCAGGTTTGTGTTTCAGTCGAGTGAAAAACAAACTGAAAGCTAGGTGAAAATTTCATGAATCCTGGGGTTCTTCTCTGCAAAATGAAATGCAATGCCTCGTTAAACTTATTCCATACCCACAGCTTTGTCTGTCTTGTGCAGTACATGTAGCTTCAGGTACAGTGGGAAGTGGTAACTCCATTTCCATCTGTACGGCCAAGGTACCCTGGTGTCTCTCCCATCCACTCCTATGAGTCTTTATTTTTCTTCCTTTGGGAGCCCTGCCACAGAAGCAGAGAAACTGCGGGTCCCCGCTTCTTTCCTTCAGAACTCCCCGCCCCACTATGCACAAACACACATTTTTCTCTGGAGTCAGTTTGTCAAACCTTTTGTTGTTTACCCTTTAGTGTTACAAATAAGTATGGTCTTGCCAACATCCACCACGTTGCCGCATTATTTATACAGCAGCAGTTGCTTTCTGCATCTGTGATTATCACCCAGGGGAAGGACCAGAGCCCTGGCCAGTCTTTCAAGTGCTTCCTTTTTTTTGCTTAAGTCCTTAATGCTCCAGCATTCGATTCAGAGTTTCTGCCACGGCTTTTATCTGCTAAACTAATGTTACATTAAAGTGATAGATGATGCTATAAAAATGAGGAACCCCTGCTGAGGGATTAATGTGAGGTACCCTTTAAAGGGGATTTAGATCATGTGTTTTAAATGTATTTGTTAAAAGATTCCTCAAGCATTTTGGTAATACACCAGTGTTAAACCCATGCATTTTGATGTTGTCTGTTTAAACAATGTCAGATCATCTCTCCCTACACAGGCTTCGAAAGATAAATCTTCTCATTAAATGAAACTCCTTTGGTACCATCCCCATAGAAGCCGGTGGAAGGCAGATGATTAAGCCGCTCCTCTGAGTTCATTACCATTCATTTAAACACTGCCTTTCTCTTGCTGATACCTTCCTCTCAGGTAACCCTCTCAAGATTCACCCTGCTTTTCCACACCAAGAGTGCTAAACCCCTGGTCTGGTGGTCTAATCTATTCTAAGATAGTTTGGGCAGAGAATAAAATCTTCCTTACTAAGAGTTGTACAACTGACTCTTCTCTTTAAAACCATTACTTAAACCAATTATTGGTCAGTTATACCAGACCACTTAGAAAGCAATCAAGAGGAATCTCAGTGTCATGGCTTTGTCATAGGTTGATGCAATGTTCCATTTGGCTGAGAACTCTTTGGAGCAATACTCTTCCTCAGCCACAACTTCAAGTGCCCTCTCTCAAAGTCATTGCATCACAAGACACATGGGTTGCTATGTGGAGATGACCACACACTTATTCTCTAGAACTAAGTTATTCCTTTTTATTACCTGTAAAGGTGACCTATTTCATTCATCATGTCTTTGATCTGATGTCACTTCTTTTCCTAGGAACTAGGGAGCACTTATGGTAACGGATGGTGTCAGAGTAAGAGGCTTTGCAGCAGAGAGAAGGTTTAATTACTCTGCAGTGCTATTAGGATATCCATTAGAGTTCGCAGGAGTTTGGTTCCTATTTTTTAAACAGCGAACTTCTCTTTCGAGCTTGGGTAATTAGAAATCTGTACAGGCCAGTGCTTACATGTTACCTTCAAAAGTACGCCTGAGCCCAGTCCTTCTAGTGATCGTCAGCAAGGCAGATGATTCAGGCTGATGCAAAGAAAACGAGAAAGTTTTTGATTGACAGGGGAAATATCCTGTCAATCCAAGACAAAGTGCTTCAGAGGATGCTTCTCTCATTGTTTTCATTACAATCTTAATACAAGAAGAAAAGTCTAACTTAGGAAGTCTTCCTACTTCTGTTTCCTTTGTTCCTTTCAGAGATCTGATTCACAACCTTGCTGATACTGCATCTTGAGGCACATTTATTGAGACAGAAAACCATTGTTTCATCCTTAGCAAGCCATCATTACACAGTAGCGTGTCTAATTTTATGCTCCCTATATTCAAAACTATTTCTTTTATACTTCTCTATACCCTCTTTTCCCACTCTCTACTTTAGCATTTAAAACTCCTTTAAATCTGAAAGTGATTTCTCAGGATTAAGGCATAATCTTTTATGCCATCAAATTTTGTTTCAACCAAACTCATATACTTTCCCTTCAGATAGGTATGTTTAGAGGTCTCTTGAGCTAGTGTTGGACAGTTAATAGATTTGTGGGTCACACGCACTAACCTTCATATTGATCTTTAGAACTGGGTTCAATTGCCCTGGAGTAGAAAAGCCATAGACTGAAAATTGCGATTCAGTTTTATTTTACCAGCAAGAAATCTAGGTCTCTCTGTTATTAGCTGCCCAATTATTAGGTTTTATTATATATAGATTATGTATAATATGTATAATAATTAATGCCCTTCATTAAAACAGTTTAAGTCAAAATTTCACAAAGTGTTCATGAGCACACTGATTCAGAATCCTCAGAGAAACTTGTGGAAAGGGGAGACTCCTGGATCCCTGCTCAATCTAATGAGTTGGAGTTTCTACGCCTTCCTAACAAGCCCCATGGTAATTCGAGACTACCACCTATTTACCTACCATAACATTAACTACCCAGCTTAGTTCTCAGGCTTATGTTTGGTCTGATTTAAACACCAGCTTTCTTATTTCTGTATTTTCTGTTTTTTTTTTCTGGGTTTAGAATAGAGGTGCCTCTTGTTGCAAATTAGGTCGGCACTATAAATAATCAGGCCAGCTTAAGGATAAGAATTATATTTTAATGATTATAAGGGGAACTCACGATACAAAAGCGGGAGGTCCGACTTCCTATCTGTCCGGAGGGAGTTGTGGGGGGAGAGAGAGAGAGAGAGAGAGAGAGAGAGAGAGA
>LOJH01037511.1:1238-14919 GCA_001685095.1 Ellobius talpinus | reverse complement strand
AGAACTTAGGACTTTTCATGACAGTGAGACACATCTGCTCCTGGCAGCACCAATGTACTTCAAAAGGATGATGAGCATTAAAGAGGCTCCTCATGGAATTTGTTAGACATTTGGGCAAGAAACTACACTTGCCTGAATGGCTTGACTGGATTTGCAAGACCCACAGATAAATGACTGCTAAAGCTGCCTAAAGATGGTGAGAAAATCCTTTGGAGTTTCTGCTTCATGATAGAGTCTGACAGACATTCTTCAGGACACAGAAAAATGTGACTGACAAGCTGCTAATATAGATGGAACTGTCTTTGAAATTTTCTGCTCCATGGAAAAGTCTGCCAGATACTATGGGCCAGTAGGATGAAGATGGGTGCGTGCAATGTTACAGAAAAACTTTGGGTGACTGTCCAGGCAGCAAGATGTCTCTGTCAATTCTAGAGTTTTGAAAGTTGCTTACAATGCACTTTCTGTTAATTTAAGTAATATTATATCCTTCTAGGGTCTTTGACGAGATGATGAATAGATTGTTATAATTATAGTTTTTCTTAGTTACGATAAAAGACAATTTAGATATAATTTAATATAATGTAATTCTTGCTTGATACATGTTTTGTTGTATGTAATTTGACTCTGTTAAAGTTAAAACCTTCCTTTTTTACTTAGACAAAAAAGGGGAATTGGTGTAGGAAGTCCTTCTGCATATGTGTCACTTTTATTGGTTAATGAATAAAGAAGTTGCTTTTGTCTGTGATAGGGAAGACTAGAGCTAGGTGGGAAAACTAAACTGAATGCTGGGAAAAAGTAGGTGGAGTCAGTAAGAAGCCGTATAGCCCTGCCAGAGACAGACATTGGATGGAACTTTACCTGGTGAGCCATAGCCAAGTGAAGATACACAGATTAATAGAAATGGGTTACTTTAAGATGTAAGAGCTAGCTAGAAATATGCTTAAGCTATTGGCCAAACAGTATTGCAAATAATATAATTTATGTGTGATTATTTTGGGTCTGAATGGTAAGGAAAAAAACTAGCAGCCTCCCCCAACACCTATTATCTCTTTACTACTTATGAATTAAAACCTTATTCTATTGGCTAAATAATGTGACTACCACCTTCAACACTGCTGAGAATCAATGCAAAACATTTGAAGACTGATTAGCCTACTGTTTGGCCTTTTCCTGTCTAGGTAGCATTGTACCTGGTTTATATAGTGCCATCCAGAAGACATATTAATTCCATTTCAAATAATCAAGATGGTATTAATAGAAGAATTTTCTTAGGATAACAAGAGAGACCAAGTATCTGACTAACATCTGAAAACACAAATGTGGATATTACTAGAACCCATGGCTTTTCAGTGGCTCAGATGTGGTTGGGTAGTGGAGCCCTTGCCTTACATATGTGAAACTCTGGCTTAAAACTCCAGCACCATCAAAGGAGACTGTTTATATTTTAACAGTTTATCTCAGGCTCAGAAATATTTACACATTATAAAGAGGATCTTTAAATTTTACATATATTTTGATATATTTGTCATTAAAAAATATTTCAAAATCTTCAATAAAATACAGGGTGATACTTTCTTCTAGACACACAATGCTGAGCCTATAAAATGGAAAGTGAATATACCTCTTGGAATTAGCATATTCTATTAAGACAGTAATTGTTTAAATACAGAATATTTTCTTTAAGCCAAATATGGAAGTCAAAAGGGTCAATAAATTAATGATTTTAGAAATGAGATTAGAGTTTTCTTATGAATGATGATTGTCATGTGTCAGGAATCTTCTTATAAATGTGAGAAAAGCAAGCCTTTTCAAATTTGTTAGACATACAAACAGTGTCAGACTGAGGTTGTAATGGGTCCTTAAAGTCACAGACCTGCATGTTTTTCTGATTGTATCTCTCAAATTAAAAGAAAGACTAGAGAAATGAAGACTTACAAATGAACAAAGAAGGACTGAATACACCTACTCAATAGCAACCCTATCCAACAATTCTTCTGGTCTCTAGTCTTAATGACCAGCTACAGTTTATTGCCTGTATAAATAAAGATTATCTTTAGACCATCCCATCTAAACAATAACCTTCAGGAAATGATTTAAAGATTACATTCTGATTCATCCTGACAGATCTATGTCCTGTATATATTCTTAACTCTCACAGAGAAAACTCCTAAATTGTTCTGGTTGGATGGTCTTTTGGCAAACAGGAAGAACAAATCCAGTGTATATAATTGTGGCTTAAAATGACAAAGAACAAGACTGACCCTACATTTATCCTTATGTAAATATATCTACTTAATAAAATATAGCTATCCTTTTAAAGTTTTTAGTGTTGGCAGCTATAATTGAGCAAAATTTGTGCAGTTAAATATTTGAGTGTTTATGTCTAACTTTTTAATAAAGTTGTCTAATTTTGAATCAATCTTACTAAAGAGATTTGAAAGATATCCATGTAATTTTACTTAATCACTTTCACTTCCACATCTGTAGTATTCTTTGTCTTTAGACATTTTCAACTAAACAACTGATTTTGAGGAAATTCAAACTTTTCAAAAGCAAATCATTAAAATGGAGTATTAGTGATGTGGGAGTCAATGAGCAATTCATTCCTAGCAAAGATTTTATGTCAAGCGATTTTATAGCTCTAAGTTTTATGAAGAGATATAAAATATATTTTAGAATATAAATCCAGTCCTGATTTTATGCACATTATAGTCCCTGATTTTAACAGTCTAATTTATAAACAATACTTGCCACAGTCCTGAAAGGGAAACTGTGATGAAGCTGAGTGCAGCTTTAATTACACACAATTCTAATACGGTGAGCTCTGCAGCATTTCTGTCATCTTTGAAATGGTAACAGAGTGAAAAAAGTTTTTGAAATATGAGCGTGAAGGTAATGAGATCAATAAATGTCAGCTAGAAAAAGTAATCACAGCTCCTGAGACTCACTGACCTTTCAACAAATTCCAGAAATAATAGAGTAGCTTAGGGTGAAGAATTCTTGAACAATGAGAAACTGATACAATTATAAGACTAAAAGGAAGCAGAGATTGCCCTCTGACATCAAAAACATTGCCTATAAAGGTAATTTTGACAAAATAATTTATTCCCTTGATTTTTCTTCTAAGGTTGCCACTAGCATAGATCACAAATCTTTAGACTTTACAGAGACAAAATTTCCACTGATGTCTCCTGAGTACTCAAACCTGCTTTGTAAACCTTTAGTTTTCTTCTAATCTTTTGCATATAAAAGGAGTTTAATAATACAATTGGTTAAATGGAATGCATAAACTGAAAAATATTCTCTTTTTGGTACTTGTAAAAACCTCTATCAGTATCAGACTGTGATTTGGGAAACCTAATTTAAATAAGTATCTTTAGGAAGTTTTAATTAGTTTGTTTTAATTAGCAAAGTAGCTTATTATGGCATTGTTTTTCAGTAGGTTCTTTGAAAATTTCACATCTAAATGTAACTGTTACTTTCTCCCCTGAGTCTCTAGACTCCCTTCCACTGTTCTCCTTCCAGCCTACCTATACTTTCCCCTGATTTATGACTTTTAGTTTTGTTATGTGAACAAACACATATATTAGAATTTAGAATCCACATATGAACAGAACCATAAACTATTTTCTACTCAGAATATGTTCCATCACTTAAGTTCCAGATCCATCCATTTTCAAACAAATTTCATCTTTCTTCTTCTCTACACAAATTTAACCTATTTAGTTGAATCAGTGTCACTTGTGTGACCACTGTATTGGGACTACTCATTGGAGCTCTCTGCGGGTTATCGATTTGTACACCACTGAATGTAGCAACTCTCCCTGTCCCTGAATCTATCCACAGGAAAACAATGCATCTGTGAGGGGTAGATCCTCCTTTGTTCTTCCTCTGTCATTGCCTAAATGTTGATCACTGCTTATTATATTTTTACATCCTCCAACCCCCTTCCCAATCCTTCTGCCAAACCCTGCACTGCTCCCCTTTCCCCCAAGAACACTCATTTTGTTTTGTGTCACACGTATTCCATTACTCTCTTACTTTTCTCCCCTCTCCTTAAAATATCCCCCCTTAAAGATCTTTAAATTAAAATTTAAGCTTCACAAATGAACAAAAGCAAGAAATATTTTTCCATTAAGAATGTGCTACATCACTTATGTTAAGTTCCAGATCCATCCATTTTTCTACAAATTCCATAGTTTCATTTTTCTTCTTCCCTATGCAAAAAATATATTGTGTTCTGCATAGCATATATACTTTATACATTCATCTGAGGATGGACATCTAGTCCAACTACTGTTGCTGGGGAGATTATTTTAAGGTGTGTACTTTTGTTTATGCTGCATTTGTTTAACACTGTGAAGCTGTGATGCTTTGCCTGTCAACCACACCTGAATGATCAATAGTGAGGTAGGAGCAAGGATATATGGGACTGGCAGCCAGAGGCAATAAATACAAAGAAAAAGGAGAAAGAGGAAGGAGCAATGAAAGAACAAGGGGAGGATGTCAGGGGCCACCCAGCCAGCCAAAGAATAAGAGTGAAAGTAAGATATACAGAAGAAAGGAAAGGAAATAGCACATAGGCAAAAGGTAGTCAGGATAATTTAAGGAAAGCTGGCAAGAAATTAGCCAAGCTAAGGCTGGGCATTCATAACTAAGAAAAAGTCTCTGAGTGTGTGCTTTGTTTGGGTGCTATATGGCAGGCCCCCCAAAAGAGCAAAGAGTAAAAGAGCAAAAGCATCACATAACATATTGTGGTGAGGCATACAGTGCTTTGGGACTATATACGCAGAATTGATACAGTTTAGTATTGCATGGTAATTCCAGCTTCAGGTTTTAAAGCAATCTCCATACTCAGTTCCTGAGCAACTGCAACAGTTAATGTTCCCGCCATCAGTGATTGAGGGCTCTGTTTTCCTACACTGTCACCATTATTTTTTTTATTTTCATGATACTACCTACAGTGATAGGACTAAAATGAAACCTTAAAGTAGTTTTGATTTGTATTCCTCTGATGAGTAAGTATGTCTAGCACGTTTAAAAACATCTACTGATCATTGTAGGGCCCAGTTCCAAGGAAATATCTACCATACAACTCTCACAGGACCTAAGCTGGGGGATCATTGTAGAAGAGGTGAGGTTGTGTCTCCTGGGAATGTCAGAAGAGACACCCATAAGTCTCAACAAAATGACTGCCTAAGCATGAGCTGAAAAAAGACACAATAGTCATATTAACATGGTCTTGAAATATCCCAGGAGGTCTCAACCCTACACAAAGACCTACAAACAGGCTGCTAATGACTGCTGAGAGTTTGAGAAATACTCTTCTCCAGGAAAGAGCACAACTGGTTATTTAATATCAAATGGTCACCCCTAAAAACATACATATAAGTAGCATTATCCAGAGGGCACATCATGTATTTATATATTGAGGAATATATATTAATGTACATATATACTTGTATGCATATAACAACAATGGAAAAAGAGGCTATGAATTTAAAAGAGAAAAAGCAGAGCACATGGATGTTTTAAGGGATGAAAGGGAAGGAGGAAAATTTGTAATCATGGTATCAAAAAACAAAAGGAATAATCAAAACTATATTTACTGGTGATTTGTATTTCTTCTTTTAAGAACCGACTGTTCATTGTTTTAAACACTGTATGTGTGTATGTATGTATGTTTGTGTGTATGTGTGTGTGTATGAGTGTAAAAATTTAAGAACCTTTTGAACTCTAGATCATAACATCCAGCCTCAATTATAGCTGGCAATGCCTTTCTCCCATGTAGTAGCTTTTTATTCTGTGGATTGTTTTGTTGTTGTTGTACAGAAGATTTTAATTTCATGTAATTATATTTGCCTATTCTTTTTTTTCCTGTTGGAGTCCTTTTCATAGAGTTTTTGCCTGGTCCTATTTCTTTAAGTGTTCTCCTGTGTTACTCTCTAGTAATTTGAGTTGTAGATCTTACACTAAGAGCTTAAATTCACTTTAAATTTATTTTTGTATAGAATAACAGATATGGGCCTAATTTGATTCTTCATGTAGATATACAATGTTGGCAGAACCAATTGTGAATGAAGCTATAATTTCCAATACACATTTTCGACATCCATGTATGGCTCTACAGGTTTATTTCTATATCCTCCAGTCCATTCCATTGGTAGACATATATACTGTGGTGCCATTATCATACTACTTTGTTACTATGGCACTGCAGTATAATTTGAGTTCTGGTATTGTGGTATCTACAAAATTTTTCCTTATGTTTAGGATTGCTTTGGTTATTGTTGGCCTTTGTATTTCCATACAAATGTAAAGATTTTTCTCTTGGTTTTGTAAAGAATTTCATCAGAATTTTGATGGGAATTATATTAAATTCATAGATCACTTCCTATAAAGGATTTTCTAAGGATATTCAAATCTGGTTAATGAATTTTTCAATTCTATATTCAGTTATGATTTAATTTTCACCAGTATTTTTTATACTTTTCTACATTTTAGTTTCTACATTTAGTTTACATTATAGTTTTCTATAGTTTATACATCTTCATTATTTTAATCAGATATATATTTTGCAGATTTTTAAGGCATCAACCAGAAGTTGATTCCTAGCTTAAGTTCACTGTTAGTTCACGTCTTTTTAAAATTCCCATAATTATTTGATCATGTTTACAATCATTCTTTGAAATCATGTGTCCTAAAGTTCATCTAGGTAATTCTCATGAAAGAAAATTTTTACAAGACTGGTAGTCTTTGGAAGAGGTATATCTTCTTGACCTTTCACACTGTGTTTTGGGGATGACATCCAGACATGTGGATCCATTTCCTTGGTTATATGTGTGGTATGAGATTATACCCTGTCTCTGTTGAGTAGGACCTTGGTTCTCTTTCTGCTGTTACCAAACTTGATTTCAAACCAGGTGGAAAGAGTTTGTAAGGCAGTCTTTTAGACACTCAATGTTTTTTGTTTGTTTGTTTGTTTTTTATTTGCTTCTTTGTTAAGAGAGACTGGGATTATTCCACTTCAGTCATATTCAGTGTTGCAGAGGTCTTGGGATGGTGTAAGATTGCCTGGATGAGACCTAAGAAGGGTCCTGGTACAGTGCCTGGGTGTGGATAAGTGGTGTGGGGGAAAGGGACTGGGAGACTCATCAAGAAAGCATTCAAATTGGCCATGTGATGAGAATGAATGACGGCAGACACCCAAAGACAGCACTGCTAGGATGAGAGCATGGGATAAGGTGAAGAGGATAAATGCTGGATAGACAGCATAAAGGAAGACGGTGGAACCTTGGGTTTGACAATTACACAAGCATCTAGGACTGCCCAGAATAGGAACAAGTGGAGAACCAACAGAACAGGATGCCCATGTATGCTTAAGCAGTATCAGTGCATAAATGACTGTTAAATGATAAGTTGCATCTGAACCTAAGTCTACAATTTGCTCATGTAAAAAGATTATTGGTTACCTTTCAAACTATTAAAGAGTATTTGATAGGTTGGCTTATACAATACATTCTGGGTTGTCTAAAAATGTCTATTTTCACACTGGAGAGGGTGAGACCCCAGTAGATGCTCAGCCACAAGCCTGGATGCCTTAGCAGTTATAATTTAGCAAAAAAAAAAGTATCAGTAGAGTCCCTAAGAGCCACTGGTCTTCAGTATATATTGGAAGTCTGAAAAAGCTGGATTCTGTTGTAAGCACAGAACATTAGTGGAGGCATCCACACTCATCTACAAGAGGTGAAGGCAAATAAGCAAAAAGCTAACAAGTTTTCCCTGGGACAGCCTTATATCTGGACTGTCCACATTTAGAATAGGTCTCCCACTTCATTTAACCTAATCAAGAAAATTGCCCACATGCATGGATAGATATTAGGCTAATCTGGATAACTGTATGTGTTCCCAGAAGTTTGTCTCTTGAGATTGTACAGATCTCTTAAAATCAACAATCAATAAGCATAACAGGATATAGGGCATGAAAATGTAGTAAATACAGCAGTCATAACTATAAGAACTTTATATTTATAAGCTCACTAATACATTAAATGATTAATATTATTTCTAAGTGAGAACATAAAGAGTATTTAGAGATAACACAGACAAAAATACAGATAGCAAAACTATATTGTTTATTTTGAGAATTAGAAGATAATGAAATCTTATTCATCTGAAAAGCCAACTGTTATACTAAAATAATATGTTAAACTATTAAAAGATACAACCAGAAAATAATAGTAAAACAACAAAAACAAAAACAAAGAAATAAGCAGAAGCAAATAATGTACTTTGAAAATATTCTCAAAGTCAACTCTATGAGGCATTCTGTCATAAGGCAGAATATGACAAATACATTCAAGGTATTATCAAAATATACTAAATAATAGAGCAGTATCCAAGTGTAGATTATGTACAACAGAGATGTCTTAAAACAAAAATGGAGAAGGCTGAATAGATATAATTCTATAATATATAGAAAAATATGCAATGAAAAGAGTAAGCATAAATAGCTGGTATATACCAGCTAAAGATTTCCAGAGTTTAAAAACAGTTCATAAAAATTGGATGACCAGCTCATCAAAAATACCCAACAATCATCAGTATGTATAACATAATGATAAAGCTTCTGAATAAATGAGGCCAGAAAGAATGAAAACCTAGGGAGAAATCTGTAATTGCCCAATCATATTAGTAGATTTTACCATTCTTCTCAGAAATGGACAGCATAGTAAAACTAATTCATGGGTTTGGAAAACACTGCCCAACATGTTAACATGCCTTCTGTGTATAAATTATTACACTTTAAACTGTGATGTTATTCCTTTAAATATATATGGAATATTTTTTGAAATAGAATCTCTGCCATGAAATGAATCTCAAATTTTGCAAAATGCTGAGCTATTGGTATAGGAGCTGAGACTCTCGAATCTAGCCATTACCAACCTGGTGACTTTGAACAGTATATGCTCTCTCTCCAAGAAGTATCTTAGAGATATCTGTACTGCCTAACTCCCAAGTTTGCTTTGAGCATTGGAAGAAAAAAAACTGAAAAGCCTAGTTCTAGTCTTAAATTCAAGTCTAGAAAATATTTATTAAACTGCTGAAACAAAAATTCGTTTTGCTTCTCCCCACTGTATACACACAAGCGAGAAATTGGTAATTTGTAAGCAGTCAGTAGCAGGTTAAGCAATAAATGGGTGAACTTGGAGAATAATTTTAGATATGAACATCATGTCTGAAGATCAGGAATATGACTAAGTGGGTAAAGGCATCTGCTTCCAAGCCCAAAGAGTGTGATTCCCAGGACACACATAGTAGAAGAAAAGAACTGATTCTTGCATGCTTCCCTGACCTAACCCCCAATACACACGCACACACACACACACACACTTAATCAAATGTAATTAACCCATTTAAATTTGATTTTTAAAAATGCAGTCATTTTCATCTCTCAGCTAAGGTACCTTGCAAACTAAAAGATCTTATTTCTCACATCTGTTTCAGAAGCCAATAAAAGAGATCACACTGAATATTGAAAGCTGAAGGTCAGAAGGCTAGACAAAAGTCAGTCTTGAGGTTAACAGACAAGGTTTGCAGCCAGCACTTTCTAAAGCATGTAAACAGGAAGCAAAATTACTGTGAACTGTATCTAAGTTTGTGCATTAGAGTTTGCTCTGATTACTTGTTGATGCAAAATCTGAGAGTTTGAGACAGCTACTAATGCAAGTAATGACTCTGATAGTACAAAATGTAACATTAAGCATGGAGTAGAAGGCTCAAGAGATGGCTCAGTGGTAAAGAGCACTGGCTGCTCCTCCAGAGAACGAGTTCAATACCCACACCCACTTGGTAGCTTGCAATCATGTGTAATTCAAACTCCAAGTGATTTCATACATTCTTCTGGTCTCTTCTTGTAAGTACTGCATGCCTAAGGTATACAGACATGCAACAGGGAACACAGCCTTTATAAATAAATAAATCAGAGAAAGAGGAGTGCTGGCATGGGATACACACAAGTTGGATATACACAAAAGTTCTTACCTAAAATACAGTTTATTAGTCTGGTGAGATGGCTCAGTGGTTAAGAGCACTGCCTGTTCTTCAAGAGGACAAGAGTTAAATTCCCATGCCCAACTCGACAGCTCACAACCATCAGTAATTCAAGTCCCAGGGCATCCAATGCCCTCTTCTGGCCTTCACAGTCAGTGTACAACATGTAGTGCACACTTAAACATCCAGACAAAACACTCATAAATGTGTAAAGCAAAGATATAACTGAAAAAAACTAAAGTTAACAAAAAATACATAAAATTTAAGTTTATTGTCCTCGAAATAAAAACAGTACTAATACAAGAAAGCACTCTAAAAATGCATATTTTATTTCATGTTAACATACAATTTACTGAATATTTAAGAAATATGTTATTCCAAAACACATGCTTTCTTGACTATCATTTTTATATTCCTATATAATTCCCAAGATAGGAAATTAAGCCTTAAAGATACATTTGGTTTTCATGACAACCTAAAATCTGAAAACATATTTAGAATTCTGATGTTCAAATTCATAAAGAACAAAATAGTCCTTTCATCTTTCTGAGGAAGGCTACAAAAGGCAACTGTGCATCCTAAAATTAGTGTTCTCAACACAGTGTAATTTTTCCTATTGCAGAGTTGTAGATGATATTTTCTACCTAGAAAAATATACAGTCAACATCAATTGACAAGACACAGTGTTTTCACATTAACCAAATGTTCCTCATGTTTCTGATAACTTAATGATTTTCTAAGCCATCTTTGCTATGACAAGCATAAGTCTATGACGTACATACAAACTCTGTAAGACTTCAGCAAATGCATATAGGTCAACATCTTTTACTTTGATTTCTAGATGGATTAAATTTTATTCCCAATTGTTTATAAGGTATAGAGCACATTGATGCCTGATCTGTTAGCTTAAGAATGGCACAGGTGTCACGTGTGACTTAGAGGAAATGAATCCTTATGATGTTTTCCAAATGTATCTGATTCAGCTATTTAATGAGAAAATCAAAAGTCTACCATAGATAGGTTTTTCCATATATTTCAGTGTAAATTTACCCCATTAGTAGTTACAAAACACAGGTTTTACAAGCTAAAATCTTGAAAGGAATACTTATTCATGCCTGTATAGAATACCTGCTATATGTTAACAACTGAAAATTACTGTAGAAAACAATAAATTTTCAGTATAATCAGCCATTACCCATTGTTATTTTATGCATCAATGTTATTAGGAATGCAAATAGTCATCAAGAGGACCATGTTGTTGTGCTCCTCACCTGTCTAGTGGCTGCAGATAATTTTCATGCATGTAGTTAGTTTTTGAATGAGTTTTAAAAAGCATGAAAGAATTGCTGGGCTTGTGAACATGGTTACTGGAAGTTTTATGCAAATAATACCACAAGTCAATCCTGGAACAAAATAACTATAGATATGGTGGCTATGTATGTGGGTGAATAGCAGGCAACCCAAGGGATAACACCAGTCATTTTAGTAAGAATCTCTACAAACAGAAATGTCACTCATTAGGCAAGGGCTAGGTTTAGGATTCCCCACTGAGCACCTTAAACAGACTTACATGTCATAGGCAGCATTTCCCTTTGAGGCAGCATAACAACAATGTTATGACTTGAATCTGAATTGACTGTCATACACCATATGCTAAAGGCTTGGTCACTAGTAGGGCATTTTGGGGACATGATAAAGACTAGGAGATGGCACTAGAATGGACAATATGGTCATTTCAGAAGTGACTTTGAAAGGAACATTGAGACTCTCCTTTCCTTTCTCTAAATCTAAGAGTCATGAGGCTAGCATATGATCATATGATCCCAGGGTCACCACAAGTCCAGAAACAACAAAGCCAAATGAGGATGGACTCAAAACCCCGAACCTGTGAACCACAATAAACCTTTCTCATTTAAGTCATTTATCTCAAGGTAATTTGTCACAGTGATGGAAAGTTGGTGATCATACAAGCCTTTTATAGTTGCCAGTTAGAACTTGGCTGGAGGAGCAAAGAAGGGATTAAATACTTGTTCAATCCCACACATGCCTGGCTACTTATAAAGTTGAAACTGTAACCTTTGCAAGAGAAAAATCTACAGCTTCCAAGTGTCTGAAATACACTTCATGTGGCTGTAATTGTGGCTTCATGCTGAGCTGCCATTTTGTTCTTCTTGTAGGATGGTTTATAAAAAAAGAAACATTAAATACATGCCAGCCTCCAGATTTTCTTAAGAGCAAAACCACTGGAAATGTGTGTTTCAACAGTAAACGTGACAGTTTTTTTTTTCCATATTCCTACTTTGTTTTGAAAAAATTCATACATTCATACCAAAGTTAAGTTCTTAAGTGAAAGGAAATTCTTACATTTTCTTTTCATAATATGGTTCAAATGTCATTAAACATATAATTATTCAAAATGAACTGATTTTGCACATCTTCCAGAAAATATCCTTTAGTATTTGTCAAAAAATAGCTTGTATAATATTTGAGACAAAAATTGAAAGTTTTTAAAAGACAATCTACCAATATAGTCTTTTGCCTATAAGTCACTTAGATTTTGAATTTAGTGATGACACTTTGATATGATTAACTTTGTTTTTATTGTTTCAATTCATTATATTTTAAGGAAAATGGTCAAAAGAGTTGGATGAAAAAACAGAAGGAAAAGAATACCTTCTACTAGGAGAGCAGCTTTCCTGTTAATGATTAGATCATTTTAGACATGAAGTCTGAAGATTGTGTCCACTGTATTCTATTCATCAGCTTTCCAACTTCTATGTCTTGTTTTCATTACTACCATAAATATTTTCATATCACATTCCTTCCTCATTTATTTGCAGAAATGGTCTGTATGTACCACACCATATGTTTAAAGACAAATGACAATTTTGCAGGTCAGTTTACTCACTCCACCATGTAGGTCCTGGGGACTGAACACACAATGTGTGTTATACCTGGGGATAGGCACCATATGCACTGAGTGATCTTGCCAAACCTATATCAGTATCTAAAGAAATATTATTTGCAATTTCTTTCCCTAACTAATATAGCAAATGGCAATGGGTTATAACTATATAAAATGGAAATCTGCTGAGTGTTATTGAAGATAAGCCACTTTTACAAAAGTACACAATAGAAGCATGTATTTGTTTTGCATTCAGGAAAAGTCACTCATATTTGTTGGTGGAGGCTGCTCTTTTGTTTCCTGGATGCCCATACCTGAAATAATCACACTGAAACAATATTAATTGCAACACTGCTTGGCCAATGACTATAGCATACTTCTAGCTAGCTTTTGCATCTTAAATTAACCCATTTCTATTCATCTGTGTGTTGTCACGTGGTTTTGGCCCACTGGCAAGTTTCCACCCAGCGTCTGGTGTCTGTCTCCTACAGTGGCTACATGGCTTCTCTCTGACTCTGTCTTTTATTCTCCAATATCTTCTTGGAATTCCTGCCTTATTCAATTCTACCCTTCTRTAGGCCAAAGCAGCTTTATTCATTAACCAATGATATTCACAGCATACAGAAGGCAATCCCACATCACCTCCCTTTTCTGTCTAAATAAAAAGGAAAGTTTTAACTTTAACATAGTAAAATTACATACAACAAAACAGGTATCAAGCAA
>LOJH01037510.1:360-15250 GCA_001685095.1 Ellobius talpinus | reverse complement strand
TTTTTAATAACAATAAAAAAGTGTCTGAAATAAAAAATAAAAAAAATAAAAAAAATAAAATAAATGAGGCCTGGGCCCCTTGGGATGGCCAGCCTCCCCTGGGTACTGAAGAGGTGGATCCTGTTCCTTCCTTTCTGGTTCCTTGGCCTACGTTCCTTTTCCTTTGTGCACTAATTCAAGATATCATGGACCCTCCACCAGAGGGAAATCTTGACATCATGCCAGGAGCCCTCCTTGCCATCAGCCTATGAGTGCTGTTGGGTGCCTGCTTCTGGCAAACATCATGAGAGCCCACCTACTCTCCACCCTTCCTCCTCAAGTCCCACAGGAGATCAGTGAGAGCTACCAGATGCACTGGCCTTCATCTCTCTGCTCTCCCAGACAGCTACTTCCCTGACCCAAAGTGTTGCAGGTCACAACACAGATTTCCAGGTTCTATCGCACATCTATGTAATCCCAGTTGCTGGAGCTACTGTCTCCGAATCAGCGTTTTGTTGATTTGTTTAGACAGGGTCTTGTCAATCAGTACTTTGGTATGAGCTCCCGAAGTCCTATGGGTTTGAGAGCCCTTGGCTGTGGAACACAATCCCAGAGCCTTCCTGGCACCCATGACATTTACAGCTGGGAGCTAGTCTACCTGTCTAGTCTCCTTCCTCACAAGCAGACTCGGGTTGACCTTGGCCTTGTTCCCACCCAGTGTGCTTTCCTGAGTTCCCTTTCCGGAGCTCTCTGTGCATGCTCTGTCTCCTGTCTGGGTGAACTCATCTCTTTGTCCTTCTGGACTGTTCACATATTTTAGGACAAGGTCAACAGCACAGTTTCTGGAAGCCCTCTCTCTCTCCAAGCTGTGTTGCTGCCCAGCACAGTCATACATCAATCATAGTTGTCCTAACCTTCTTTTGTCCTCTTCATCTGGTCCCACACAGCACCAGCCCCATCGGGTACCAGGCCCCCTAGAGTGTAAGGGAAGCACCTTCCCTCTCAAATTCCAGCAACCTGGCCCATTCCTGGTGTATGCCCATGTATGTGGTCTCTTAGACTCTGGTTTCCCATCTCTTCTTAATTGGAGCTTTTGCCTTCTGCTGTTGGGCTTTGTGTAAACCTCCCTCATTAAAAAGCAGTTCCTTTGTTCTGTGTGGTTCATATTTAGCCAAAGAGATTTATCTCTCCAATAAACGCCACTCTGCAGGATGCCACATTCTTCTGCTCTTCCTATTGGGAAATGAAAGCAAGGCCCAGGATGTACCCAGAACCCCTGTGTTGTTGAGTGAAGGGAAAAAGGACCATGGGAATTTCCTGAAACCTTACTGCCAGCTGGTAATCAAGGCAATGTCCCTGGCACTTGTCTCCATGTTTACAGGGCTACATGAGATGCCTGGTGGAGGTGGTGATGGTGTTGTGACATGGAGCTATTTCCTTTGTCCTGTTAACAGCTTTAATTTTTAATATGAGAGAAGATGGTTTATGATCTAAGAGATTGGCTCACCTGTCAGGGAAGATAGAACATGGTTTTCAGCAAGCCCATCATTCCATAAGGGACCAAATTGGTCCTGCAGACTCCAAGCTACAGAATGACATAGCTTCAGAGAACACCTGGCTCCTGGTAACCCACGATGCAGGACAGTTTCTATCTTCCATTGTACATTTGGGTACAAGGTCAGTCTAAAGAAGTCCCTGGGTTTGAAGTCCATGTGCACATGTGCACATGTGCACACGTTTGTGTTACCAGAGGACAACCTTGGATGTGGCCCCTCAGCTGCTCTCCACTTGGCTATTTTTGAGACATGGTCTCTTTCTCTTTCTTTCACCAGCCTGGAACTTAAGTAGGCTAAACTGGTTGGCCACCAAGCCCCAGGGATCCACCTGTCTCTACCTCCCCAGTGCTGGAAATATAATCATGCCACCAGCTCTGGATCTGTTTGTTTTTGAGATAGAATTAAACATAGCCCAGGATAGCCTCAAACTCTCTATGACCCTGAACTCTTCTTTAAAACTTCCATTTGTTTATTTATTTATTTATTTTGTGTGTGTGTGTGTGTGTGTGTGTGTGTTGGGGGGTTGCTTGTGCCATGAGGTGCACGTGGCAGTCAGAGGTTAACTTGTGGGAGTCACTTCTTTCCTTTCATGTAGGACCTGGGGATTGAATTCAAGTTGTCAGGTTTTTTGACAGACACATTTATACCCCGAGCCATCTCCCTGCCCCTGGCTTTGTTTTTAAATTTTATTATTTATATATTTTTGAGACATGATCTTACTATTTAGGCCTGACTAGCCTGGGAGTTGCTATGCAGATGAGACTACTGTCAAGCTCACAGAGATCTGCCTGCCTCTACCTCCCAAGTGCTGGGACTAACGGGATGTATCGCTACACCCAGTTGGTTGAAAAGCAGCAACAACATGGAGGTCTTGGGATACAACTCCATTCCTTGTGCTTCTAAAACAAACACTTAACTGGCAGCGATGCCCCCATCCCTGGCTCTCCTATCTAAGCATTTCTGCAGCTAAGCTGATTGCATAGACATGAGCAGCTGGCCTGAAGATAAGGCTGTCATAGTCTCTACCATCTGATCTGCTGCTGCATCAGAAGCTTGGGGGAAGCGGAGGCATGCGTGGGTGGCACTCACTGGTCTGGCTATGTGCTGGGAGGGACACACAGTGCTGTCTTCCTCCCAGCTGTCTAAAGCTTCTGAGTGAGAAGGGAACTTTGAAGATCACCTTGCCTGACTTCCCTGTCCTATGCTTGAATTCCGTCTGTGACAGCTCCAGCAAATGATGGTTATCTAGCCCTTGAACAAACATATCTCATATCTCATGCCAGAAAGCTCATCACCTGCCCCGGTGGCCCATTTGATTTCCAGCCCCCGCTCCCAGCCAGTGTTCTCAGACGTGAGGCAGACACTTGGCTCCTGTAACTGTAGAGGACAGCAGCCTGCCGGTGGCCTATAGAGAAAACCTTCAGATTGGAAGTTCCCCCATTCCTGGGTCCCCACCCACTACTTCTGTGGGTGGGTGGCAGGAACCTGTAATTTTCACCCCTTTCACGCATGATGAAGATGCCTGGCAAAGGCACTTGAGGCAAGATTCCTGTGGGAATAGCTCACGTCTTCACTTATTTCTCTCAAAGGTAAGGACTGCCATCCACACCACCCACACCGCAAAGCTGGCTGGCACCACCTCAGGACTTGGTGCCATGTTGGGTACCTTAGCACACTCTTGATATTTGTTGAATGGCTACAGGGATAGATGGAGGAGGGGTTGACTGGGTGAGTGAGCGGTTGGATGAATGCAGAGATTGATGGATTTCCAAGCGACTTACTAGGAAGAGGACGCCAGCCTGGAAATGTGTAGGGGCAACGACACCTGTGGAACCTTCTTCATATCAGTACCAAAATGGGTAAGAGAGCGGAGGCAACAATGAAGCATTTGCAAAGGGTATACCTAATATATATCTGAATGTTGGAAGCAAGCTGAATCCGATTTACCCCCTCCTGTTGCCTGTTAAAATCTGTCACACAGTCAGTCACCAGTTGGTGTGGAAATGATGTGGGAAATCCTTCTGCATTTGTGTTGCTTTTATTGGTTAATGAATAAAGAAGCTGCTTTCGGCCAGTGGCTTAACAGAATATAGCCAGGCTAGAAGAGATAGAGAGAAAGAAGATGGAGTCAGGGAGAAGCCATGTAGTCACCGGGGAACAATGCCTCCACTGGAGCCTGCTGAAACTTTGCCAGTAGGCTACGACCTCATGGTGATACACAGATTAATGGAGATGGGTTAGTTTAGGATATAAGAACCATAAAGATGCTTAAGTGATTGGCAAAGCAGTGATTTACTTAATATAGTTTCTGAGTGATTATTCTGTGGTCTGGGCAGCTGGGAACAAACAAAAAGCCTCCCCCAACAACCACTGGCATAGAGAAGAGGCAACTGGAAGGCATATTAGTGGCCAGTGGGTTGTACCATATTGTACAGTGAGGAGCCGGTGACAGAAGCAACTTCTCAAATCACATGGGACATTTTCGGTGCCAGAGATAGTTCTGTGGTCCCCATCTCCCCATTCTTGATCTAGTCCCTCTTTGCAACCACACTTTATTTGCTAGGAGATTATTTTGTTTTACCCTAAATCTCTTCTGTGTTTGTTCCAAAATCTCCACTGAACATTGATCATGGAGACCTGGGTTTGGGTTCTGTAGAAAGCATCCATTCAGCCGTCTCCTGCTTTCCATTTAGCCACACATGGGGACTAGCTATAATGAAGCAGGCTTTGGGAATACATGGATGAGACATGACCCCTTCCATAGCAGAATCTCTCTAGAGAGAATAAGTCATGAATAAACGAAAGGCAATATGTATAAGAGAAGTGGGCACTCCAAGGAGAGGAACAGAGGAGGTCTTCTCAGTCAAATAAAGTTGTAAAATTGTCTTACTCTGTTTTGTTCTTTGATCACAGAATGGTACAGGCTGGTTAATTTATGATGAGCAGAAGTTTATCTATCTCAAGGTTTTGGAGGCTAAGAAGTCCAAGAGTAAAGGGCTGTACCCAGTGAAGGTCTCAGGGTGCAGTATCACCACACAGTAGAGAGCATTACATGATGTGTGTGGGGGCGGGGAAGAGAGAGAGTGAGAACAAGATAGAGAATATGAGCCAAACACACTCTTCTTTTTGAAAGCAGAATCCACTTTACCATCACAGGATGTCCTAGTTTGTCTTCTAGTCCTGTGGTAAACTCCACGACTGAAGACAACATGAGGAGGAAGGGCTTGTCTGGCTGACGTGGCCTAATCACAGGCCTTCCCTGAAGGAAGCCAAAGCTGGAACTCAGGCAGGCCAGGAACCTGGAGACACATTCTAAGCAAAGGCCATGGATGAATGCTGATTACTGGCTTGCTCCTCAGGGCTTGCTCAGTCTCAGTCTGCTTTCTTACACACCCCCAGGACAACCTATTCAGGGGTAGCACCACCTATGGTGGACTGGGTCCTCCTCATTAATCATTAACCAAGAAGATGCTTCATAGACATTTAAATGGAGATAATTTGCTAACTAAGGCTCTCTCTTCCCGGATAACTTCAGTCTGTGCGAAGTTGATAAATAAACTAACCAGCACACAGCATTAATCTGTCTCACTCATTCAAGTGCCAACTCTCAACACTTTTACACTGAAGATTCTAACACACCAACTTCGGAGGATACAGGTACACCATGGTAAGGGCCTTGAAGGACCAATAAGAGTTTGCTAACATCTACAGAAGGCAGGCATTTGAAGCAGAGAAAATGTGTCTTCTAAGGCAGCAATCTGGAAAAGACTCCGTTTAGCTAAAGTTCAAGGTCAGGAACAATGCCAGCTGTGATTCCATACAGGAAGCGGGGTCATAGAGTCCAGGGTCTTCAACCAGGGAGAAGTGTGCAATTGCCGCCACCATTCTATGACTGATTGTCCTTGTGTTCTGATGAGATTCTGGGAAGCAAAACCTGAGAGAATGAACACAGTAAAAGGAGAAGTCTCCCCAAAACCTGCTTATGACGTGGTAGCTGGAGCGTGAGCTGCTGGCCCTGAACTATTGAGGGAGACATACTGGTTTGAAGAAATGTAGTTTTGACTTTCACTTTGAGCTTTAGTATGGAAGCTAAACAATTCTCCACTTGTGTACCTTATAAATGAGCAAACAGCATACATTTGTCTCTCTTTGATTTTTTTTAATTTGTGTGTATGTGTTCATGTACATGCACTTACGTGTATATGTCCATGTGTATTGGCGTGTGTTCACATGTTCATGTGTGGGTATGGAGGCCCAAAATTGATGTCTGGCATCTTTCCCAGTTGTTCTCCACTTTGGGGTTTTTATTTTTTTGTTTTGGTTTGGTGTTTGTTTTTGTTTGTTTGTTTGTTTTTTGAGATGGGTTTTGCAGCTAGCACACACCGATTCCACCAGCTCTGCCAGCCAATCCCCAGGGTCCTCATGGGTATGTGCCTCCCGTGTTGACATTACAGCTATGGACTGCTGGGCCAGGATTTTTCTGCGGACACTGAGTATCTGAATTAAATCCCTCATATTTGCATGGCAAGCGCTTTACCAATTGATCCATCACCCCCTTCTTCTTTTTCCCAAGCTCTCTAACAATCTCCATATGGAATCTAGGCTGCCAAATTATGAGACTGAGATTTCAGTCCAAAGACGGGCCACATCTGACCTGTGACCAATTTCCAGCAGCCATTGTGCCTGTGGGATGCAGAGACATCCGGGGAAGCTTGTAAGTCACCTAACAGAGCACTTAAAAAAATCTAATAAATAAGAAATACAATGCCACCATCAGAGGCTTTCATGGAGGTTGGAGCAGTCAGAGAAGTAATTTGGGCAATAAATCTTGTGAATTCCCATTACCCACCCCCGCTTCAGACGAGTTAAAAATAGAAGCCTCAAATAAATATATATCAGAGGAAGGAAAAAAAGAAAGGGGTGATTTAGAAGGAATTCTTGGTGGTCAGCCTAAGCCAAGAGTGTGGAAATTAGAACCAGATTACGATCATGAGATACTACAGTGTTTCCTAAGAGGTAGTTGGAATAAATGTCACTCTGCCCTCTAGAAACAAATCAAGATGAGCAAGGTGACAAGCCAGGGACGTGTGAGCTGCTAGCTGTCCGCTGGCTCCTTGAGAAGTTGTATGAAAGTTCTAGCAGGGGAGCAGAGCTACTTTACCCCAGACAGAAGGTCAGTCAGCAGCTCTGGCATAGACACAGGGAGACAGAAGGCAGGAGAGGGGAGTCTGCTGTCTTGGTGACCCGTCCTGTTGCCATCATAAAATGTCCTGACATTAACAAGAGAGAGGGTTCATTTTGGTTTACAGTTCCAAAGTATCATTCACCATGGTGAGGAAGACATGGTGGCAGGAGCTGTGGAGGCAGGCCACATTGCATTCAAAGTCAGGTAGCAGTGGCAGCTCTCTTCAGTTCTGGATTCCAGCCTATGAAATGGTGCCACCCACAGCCACTGCGGCTCTTCCCTACTCAATGAACCTATTCTAGGTAATCCTTCACCTTTGTGCTCAGAGACTTGCCTCCTCGGTGATTCTAGTCATTAATTCTAGTCTGTCAAATTGACAACCACTATTAACTCTCACACCTGCCTAGCCAACCAGATCCACTGAACCAATCCTGACAGCGAACAGGTGACAGATGTTAGCTAGATGCCCTGACTTCTTGGCTGCCACCACCTGGACATCCTATGGTCTGAATACAATTGGTAATGACCATGACAGGGGCATCTTGGTTCTGATATCGAAACCCATCTGGCTTCCCCATCCACCCATTCAACCATCACCAGTGACCTCTGTTGATGAGGTCAATGGACACTTTCCCTGGTTTTCTCTCCATTGCATGTGGCTCTGCTGTGGGTGGATTTCAACACGCCTTACCTTACGTGTGTCTCACTTCTCAATCCATGTTCTCGGTAGCCTTTGCCGGCTCCCTGCCTTCCGCTTGTGCATGGATGTCATTAGAACACTGACCTTTACTTCGTTCACACTCTTTGCCCTCCAAGCACCTTCGACACCCCCGAATTCCTGCCCTCACCCAGTGTATGTCTTAGCTCCTCCAGATCTAGCTACTCCGCGCAGCTGCCGCTACCCCCATGTGGCTATTCAAATCCCAATTCTTTTCAAAAAATGTACTATTTTAAATTTTGATGTGTATTTCAAAGGATTTTATATACACTTTTAAAATGTGTATGAGTTTGCTTTGCCTGCATGTATGCTTATGTCCCCCATTGAATGCCTGGTGCCGTTAGAGGTCAGAAGAGGGCCCTGGTTCTCTTGTAACTGGAGTTAAAGGGGTTATGCAAGCACGAGGAATCAAATTCAGATCCTCTACAAGAAAAATAAGTGCTTTAACCACTGAGTCATCTCTCTAGCTCCTCCAATACCGATCCTTTAAGTAAAATTGAAGCCTTGCAAGATGGCCCAGCAGGAAAGAGCACTTGCCACCAACCCTGATGACCTGAGTTCAATCCCTGGGACCCACATAGTGGAAGAAAAGAACCAGCTCTAGCAAGTCGTTCTCTGACCGCCACACCTGTGCCATGGTACATGTACACGGACACCACACCCACACACAACATACATACACGTGTACACAAAATTAATAAATAAAATGCAATTTTTAAAATTAAAAGTAAAATAAATTTGAATTAGACGTCCAGTACCTTGGTCATTTAAGCTGCATCTTGAGGGTTGTTAGTGGCATAAAGCCACTGTGTTGGACAGCATTATGCAGGCCTTATTGCCCTTGGATATTCTGCAAACACCTCGCTGCCATGTCTCTAGTATATTACTCATAGAATACTGGGAGAGTGAGAAAAGGGTGCCTAAACCAAGGGAGATAAGAGAAAGGGCTAACAGGTCGGCTTCTGTTTTGAAGTAACATGCAACCCACTATTAACGGGCTTTGGTCACTAGGGAGAGTTTATTGTGTCTTAAACTAAACAGAGCATGGTTTTTGCTTGAAGCTTTAATCCAGTAACTGGCCAGTGTTTTCAGAGGCCATCTTCCTGCCCAGTCTCACACACACACACATGCACACACACAGTGTAGACTATCCAAAAGCAAGCATCACCTTGGACATAGAGTAGCTGCCAGTAGCTCCTGGAGTGGGGCTATTCCCCATTTCATTCCTGTCTGAAGAGGACAATGGTTCTTTTTAAATGTCTCCCCATACCTGAGCCTATCATCACGGCCTATGCCCAGGCCACTGAAAGCAGTGCTTGATTCCGTCTTGGGTTTCACTTTGGTCTCTGGAATCATGTAGAAGTAGCTATTTTCTGACTCAAAAAGATCCTTGGGCAGAAATTGGAGGCTGCTGGGAGTGAGAAGAAGAACATGGATGCCAAGGAAGACCCACAGATGCTCAGTAGAGACGGGGGTGGGTCTGAGAGGGGATAAGAAGTGCAACTGGACTCCATGTCCTGCTGTTTTAGAATCTGGTGAGGACTTGACTCTGTGGGTCAGCCGGAACAGCCAGTCCAAGGCTGGAGCAGAACCAGCAGATCCAGGGTATGGACAGCTCCTTCCACCTTGTCTGTGTCCTTGGAAAAGCTTTCTTTCCTCAGATGCAGAATCAATGGTTTTTCAAGGTGACCAGAGGACCAGCAAATGGGTGTTTATTTCAACTCTCAAAACACACAGGCTGGAAAGGTGACTTAGTGGTTAAGAAGACTTGTCACTCTTCTAGAGTACCTGAGCTCATACACAGTATTACACAGGGCAGCTCAAAACCATCTGTACCTCAAGATTCAGGAGACTCAACACCCTCTTCTGGTATCTGTGGGCACCTGCACACCTGTGGCATGCACACGCGCGCGCGCACGCGCACACACACACACAAATAAAAACATTTTTTAAAATATAGTGATGAAGTTGAGTGATGGTGGGGCACACACCTTTAATCCCAGCACTTGGGAGGCAGAGGCAGGTGGATCTCTGTGAATTCGAGACCAGCCTGGTCTACAGAGTGAGTTCCAGGACAGACAGGGTTACCCAGAGAAACACTGTCTTGAAATACCAAACAAAATACAATGATGAAAAAAGAAGCCATGAATTTGATAGAGACCAAAAAGGGGTATATGGTAGGATTTGGAGGAAGAAAAGGGAAATGTTTATATTATATATGTAATTATATTTTAATTTTTTAAAATAAAAGGAATGGAGAACATGTATGTTAGACGTTTTCTTTTTTTTCTTTCTCAAAGTGTGGAGATACATACAAAAATTCAGGGAAAGAATTGAAGAATTGGGTGAGTGGTGGTGGGGAGTAAGGTTGCTCGGCCAAATAAGGCATTTGCAGCCAAACCCTACAACCTGTGTTTCATTCCAAGGACCTACATGGCACAAAGAGAGAACAACTCTGAGAGTTGTCCTTTGACGTCCCCTGATGCCACGGCATGCATGCATGCACAGGTAACACAAGAGGACAGAGTGGTAAACATCTCCAGTTGACACCACGAAAGAATAAGACCACTCCCACGACAGCATCAAAAGCTAATGATTTGTCAGAATGGGAGCAGACAGCATTTCGGTTATCTTTATTGCTCCTTTGTTTTTATCTGTTTGCCCTGAATTCATATCACATCTAACAAAAGCACCATATTCCTTAATGTTCTGGCAAAGACATTCTTCAGTTCTCAGGGCCAAGGATGGTAAAGCCACCTCTTTAGAAAGTATGAATTAGGATAAGCATTCAAATGTATCAGCATCACAGAATGGCTTCCTGAGCACAGTGTGCACGGAGCAGGAGTGGCTCTGCAGACTCCACCAACAATAGCGACTTTGTTCAGAGAGCTTTATGAACCCCATTTAGCATTAAGTAGATTGTCACACCTGGAGGAGCTCCAACAGAGGGGCTTCAATTTTCTTATAAGTAATATAGAGTGCTGGGAAAAATTGGCTTGAGGACATTGCAATTCCTTTCTTGCACAAATACAGAAAAATATTTTTCTTTGAAGTTGCTTAAGGTTATTTCTTTTTCCAAAGGCAGAACATTTGAAATGTGTTCGTGGTAGGAAGCCTTTCTGACAATTATTTACAAACCCCTGGGAATTGGTGAAATGGGAAAGACAGCCACAGTTTTGGGTAAATGGTGTCTCTTAGGAAGATATGTTAAGATGGAAGTCACTGTCCCAGTGAAGGTGCTATTAACTGGAAAGAGGGTCTTGGCATATGTTATCAAGTTAAGATGAGGTACTTTGAGTCCAAACCTAGTGAGATGTCTTTATAAGATGAGACAATTTGGATTTCAAGATCTAGACTCAGGGAGGAAAGCAGCGGGCGATGACTGGGACTGATCAGAGTGGTGCAGCTTTCAGCTGAGGGACACCAAGGATGCCCCCAGCTACCTGAACCTAGATAGAAACCTAGGAAACAAGACAGGACTCTTCCAAAGACCCTTCAGATGGAGCATGGCCCTGTGGCTGCCTGGATCTTACACTTCCAGTCTCTAGAACCAGGAAAAGTGACCCTCTGTTGTCTTGGGCTACCCTGAATGTGGACATTGGTTGGGGCAACCCTAGACACTCTGAATCCTAAGGTATTTTTGGCGCTTTTATTTATTTAAAACACACACACAGTGTTGTGTGTGTGATTTATGTGTCCATGCACATATGTGTAGTATATGTGCCCTTAAGTGGATGTAGAGACCAGAGGCAGACATCTGTTGTTCTCTGCTTTATTCTTCTTAGACAGGGTCTCTCACTGAATCTAGAGTTGCCATTTTTAGAAAGTCTTATGCCAGTAAACTTCAACAATCTTCCTGTCTCTGTCCCACACTCTCTCAGCCTGGTGTTAAAGGCGCATGTGGCCATACCTGATGGAAGCTTCTCCTCCTCCTCCTCCTCCTCCTCCTCCTCTTTCTCCTCCTCTTCCTTCTTCATCCTCCTTCTTTCTTCTTCCTCCTCCTCTTCCTCCTCTATCTTCAGTGCAAGTGTGAGGATATGAATGCAGGCCCTTATACTGGTGCAGCAAGCACTTAGCCTCTGGACCACCTTCTCTGTCCCTCTAAGGTCTTCTGGATATAGTAAGACATAGACGTCTTCTCTCCTTGGTTCCTCAGAGAAACACATCTTCACCCAACTGACTGCAATATCTCACAAATACCTCTCTGTCACTCTGTCCTTCTGCTCACTTCCAACCTCAACAAATCTCCCACTCTCTGAGTATACCCTCAACAGCTGGAAAACACAGTTGAGCCTTGAAAATGAAATTCAAATAGAGACGCAACAGAGGATCTGGATTTCTGAATACGAATTCACTCCTGAACCTAAGGAGATGCTGTGCTCTGAGACATGGACTTTGACAGGGGAGATTTTTTTTATTAGACTTTTCTTTTTTATATAAGAAAATAAAGTATCTTTTTTGATTTTTTCATACTATTCCCAGTTCCCACTCCCTTCCCTTCTCCCATTCCCTCCACAATGTCCCCTCCATTCACTCCTCAGAGAGAGTAAGGCACATTGCTTTGTGGAAGGTCCAAGGCCCTCCCTACNGCAGTCTGCCCCAGCCATACAACTGTCACCCACATTCAGAGGGTCTAGTTTGGTGATGGGGGAGATTTGTACCACTACTCTCTGGGGACCTTGCTTGACACATTTAACTCTATGAACCTCAAGCCTGTTCATTTGTAAAATGGGTCTATAATTCCTGCCCAGCCATTTCTTTAGTCTTGTCTGGGTGTTAAATGAGAGAGTGGTGGGGGCAGTTATTTCAAAATGGGAATTACCTATGGAGACATTGCTTTTCCCAGAGTGACCACAGAGCCCTGTTTCTTGGGGAAGAACAAAGAGAGGGAGGGAGAAGCAACTAGATTTAACATTCCTGTCTGTCTTCTTCTACTCAGTGCTCAGGGCAGGAGGACCAGTCAAAGCAGAGGAGACCTCCAGCCAGAGCCTGAGTCTCCAAAGCTAAACCCCTACTCTCACCTTCTTGCTGATATCCCCTGCTCCTAACCTGCTCCACTGATTGTATCTTTACATTATATGTGTGTGTGTACATGTGTATGCGTGTGTGTGAGAGAGTTGCTTGTGTATGCATGTGTGTGAGTGTGTGCATGTATGTGTGTATAGAGGCCAGAAGTCAACATTGGGCATTTTTATCTATCATTCTATACCCTCTTTTTTTGAGACAGGGTTTATCACTGAACCTGAAGCTTGACATATTTGACAGACTGTCTGACTAGCAAGCCCCTGAAATCTGCATCTTGGCCACCTCAACATTGTACAGACAGGGACACCTGTGCTTAACTTTCACATCCATGCTGGGGGTCCAAACTCAGGTCCTCATTGCTTACATGCCTACTAGGTCATGTCCTCAGCCTTCTATAATATTCTTATAATTGGGGAAACATATGACCCTACTCCCTCTCAAACCCTGCACCCCCCCACCCANTTCTTCTCATCCTCTCTCACTGTCTCAGCCCTCACCATCTCTTTGGAAAGTTTCCAGTAGAATGAAGGCACTGTTCTCAGAGGCCCTGCATGCAGAGCTCACTATACACTCCAGCAGGAATTATCCCCTTTGAAGAATCCCCACTTTAATCTCCTCCAAGGCAGGTCTTTGTGGTAAATAGAACAAAATGACACAATGTGCTTCGATCTAAAAGCCTTATTAAGCAGCATTCAGAAAATCTTGCAAATTTCTCATCATTAGAAGCATAATTAATTGGGTGGGTGATTTTTTAATGGTATCTGGTGATTAGAACCAATCAAATATTTCAGATGATCTACTCAACTTTGTGCAGGGCAATTATCTTCCCTAACGTATGAATGAGCAACAGATATTTCTTGACTGAGTTAACGCATGGTTTCTTACACCTGTGTTAAGAGCTTCATGGGGAATTTGGTCACAGCAGTGGAAGCATCTTTCTTTTTCTTCTGGGGTCTCTCCTGATACAATGAGAACATTTAAAGGCCAGCTTGTGGGTGGAGGAGAGAGAGAGAACTATGGATTAGGAGCATCCCACCTCCCCAGATAGCACCCTAGGCTGCATACCCTCTGCTCCCTTGCTAACTGTGAGAATTTAGGCAAGTGTGAGTCACTGGACTCTCGGCAGGAGAGGAGAGCTCAATGATGCCCTCCCTTACCCGCCTCATCCACTGGAGAAAATGAATCAGAATAGACTTGGAAGCAAGTCACACGTGAATAAATCGGACGAGATGGCCTCTGTGTGTAGCTTGTGACCCCAGAGACATCTAAACAGGACCGTGGGGATAATATTGTTTTCTTTATCTTAAACTCCAGGTGAACCCCAATTCTGCCCTTCAGGAACTGGTCTAGACATGCACATCTGCTAGAGTTTGAGTCACGGACACAAGAGTTGATCCTGTTGGAGACTTCGGATGGTGGTGGGGTCTTTAAGAGGCAGGGCTATGAGAGGCTAGAACAGGACCCTTCCTGGGGCTGGCTTTCTGCTTGGCTACGAATTCTCTCCTCACAGCAGCTCGTGTTGTAATTCTGTCCACCACAAGACAATACAGCCAGCAGGAGGCCTTACCAGACCTGGCACCATGCTAAATAAATGAGCAAAATAAAACTTTTTTCATTATACAGGTCCCTACCTCATGTGCTTTGTTATAATCATTTTATATATCATCCAACTGAAACTTCTGGTCCTTCTGAAATGCCCTCCATCATTGATTTTGCACCAGTCCTCACAAAGTAAGTGTCTCTCATGAGGCTACCTGGGTCTTGACCTCTCAGCAGGCCAGACAAGGGGTGGATGGTCCTCACTCCTAGCATCCCCAGTCCTCTGCTGCCGCACCAGTCACCAGTGCACTCCTACCTGCTGGCCATGGCCAGTGGTCATCAACTGAGCATCGACTTCTTGGGGATGATGGGAGAATCCCTCTTTTACATTCCTGCCTTTGGCAAGAAAGGTCTTGATACCTATTCTCAGGACACAGACCTTACTCTTGGCAAGTTACTACCAATTCCTAGGAGCTGAGGGAGTAAGGGGAGCCATAGTTAGACACCAGATCACCTGGGTCAGCAACTGGGAGAACCCTGCTCTGGAGCACTGATGCAAGTGTCCCCTGCAGGGCTGGGTCCTCCCTGGACAGTGGGGGCTTTCACCTGTCTTCATTGGTACATCATTCTGTAAGGCTGATAATGGGAGAAGCCAGAGGTCATGGTGTCATGGGGAGGCTTGAGGATGATTCTGCAGGCTTCCTGAGGAAAGCCAGCCATTTCCACCTGTACCCTTTAGTATGAATGTCCCCCAGATCAGACCAGCCTCTCAGGGTACATGGCAGCCGGCTGAGGCCACACAGTTCTAGACAGTGGGTTTCCCAAGGACATTTGGGAAGGGGCCCTGATCCTCTACCAGAAGATCCATTGGAGGGGTGAGTGCGTTCC
>LOJH01037509.1:2362-15250 GCA_001685095.1 Ellobius talpinus | reverse complement strand
TGGATTGCCTTGCTGATCCTGAATACAGGAGGAAGTGCTAGGTCTTTAGGCTGCTTGATAGGCCATGTTTTGTTGATGCTAATGAGAGGCCTGTCCCCTTTCTGAGCCAATATGGAGGGGTGGTGGATGGAGGGGAGAGAAGAGAAGAGTCTGGGGAAGGAAGTGGGAAGAGAGGAGGGAGGAAAGGCTGTGGTCAGATGTAAGATAAAGTAATAATTAATGAATTTTAAATAATGAGTGCTACTTTATATCTGTGGATGTATTTATATCTTAATCAATGGCAGGATTCTTAAGACTGTAATAATGGACCCAGGACTACATGTGAGATTTGGCCTGGGTGCAGGGACTGGTGATCACCAGAAGATACAAGACAATAACCTTGACTCCTTCAGGTGATCCAGTGCATGCTTGCCATCCAGAAGGCCCCACCCTGAGTGAGAGAGCAGCTGAAAACTGGGCGGGCCTTCTCCAAGTCAAGCTGGCTGAACTGGTGCCAGGAAGGGCCGGGAGCGCCCATTAAAGAATGGGGGAATGACTGCAAAAGGCAGCGAATGAAGCCCGCGTCTATCTTAGACCTCAGCTATTAAAGAGGAAAGCCTTGCTCTCTGCCTTGTTAAAGGCATTCCAAGGGCCCAGAATGCCCTCCCTTGTGGTTTAGACGCTGAACGCGGGATCTGGTTTCCATTTGGATTTGTTGATGCTTCCAAAGTGGATCCTCTCCCGAATGACTAATGCGTTCTATTGGGAGGACTCAGAAGTTTGACTTTCAATGTCCCCAACCAAAAAAATAAAAAAAAATAAATAAATAAACAAGCAGATATTCCATTTTACAAGACTGAGGTGGTCGAAACCGGATGGGCAGTAATGAAACTTGATTTGGTAACTACGTGTGCAATTCACTGTTCACTGTTACTGTCCTTGGAAATTATATGTGGTGTATGTAAAGAAACTCACAGGCAACTGTGGGGGTTTGAATAAGAGATATCCCCCACAGTCTTGAGCATTTAAATACTTGGTGCCCAGTTAGCCACACTGGGTTAGCTCATACAGCCTTTCTGGAGGAAGTATGTCACTGGGGGCTAGGTTTGAGAGTACAAGGCTTTGTCTACTTACGTTTTGCTCTCTATTTTCACGCTTCTGTTCAACATGGGATCTCTCAGCTTCCTGCTCCAGCTGCTTTTGCTTGTCCCCATGCTGTCTCTATTATCATAAATCTCGCACTCTGGAACCAGAAGCCAAAATAAACGTTTTCTCCTCTTGGTCCTGGTGTTTTGTCACAACAGAATAGCAACCGTCTCAAATTCAGTGAGAAGCCTTTGGAATGAGAATCTGGACAAAATAACCCATTGCATAGTGCTCAGGAATATACCGATGGCAAGTGCAGAGGTTAGAAACCTGTTCTTCCACTTGCCGGCTGTGCAACCGCAGCAGTTAGCTCCTCGTGTCAATTCTCTGAGCCATCGGCGGCAGTAAGGATGCCAATTGTGAGAGGGTGAGGCCAAGAGCTCAGCATGGAGCCTTAATATTTGGTTCTCAATGCTTGTTACCAGTGTCTTCTGTTTCCCAAGGCTCCTGTTAAAGTACCGGGTGGCTTAGACGAGAGGCTGGCAACCTGTGAGGGCTGTGAGGAGGGACTCCAGGAGGCGCTGAGCCACTCCCTAGTTCGTGCTGTTTCGTTGGCAAGCCTACCGTCCCTCAGCTTCCTTGCACCATATCGCTGCCTCCATCTCCTCAAGGCATCTGTTTGTGTCCCCATCTACGCCCAAATTTCTACTTCTAATGAGGACACCAGGAATACTGGATTAGGAACACACCTTATTGCCATAGGACCTCATCTTAACAATTATATTCACAGAAGCCCGCTTCTAGCACACGTGAAAACACCGTGTTGCAACTTCCTACATATAAATTTTACGGAAACGTGTTCCAACCCTAACAACTAGGCCTTACAGCTTTTAACTTTATTGGCATACGCATGCCAGGCTGTCCAGTAAAGATACATGTCTCTCTTTTGAACCACTCAGTATTATTTTACTTAAACATATTTGTTGCTGTTACTGCTCCCAAACTCTCTCTAATGTTCACATAACTGCACTATAATAAACTAAACCTTGAATTAGTATCCTCGTAATGTTATTACATTATTCTTACATCTTAATTCAGATCTACCCCCGCCAGTGTCCTAATGGTGGTGTAGGATTGACTCTGGAATCCAGTGTACTTAGTTTCCCACCATCACCTCCATCTAGGAAAGTTCCTTGATCTTCCTTACTCATGCTTGCCCTGACAAGTTTGAAGAGCGGTGGCTGGTTTGCCGTTAATTATCTCTCAGATTTGTTTGTTGTTTCCTCATGTATAAATCCAGTTCTGTTTCCCTGTGTGTGTGTGTGTGTGTGCAATAATCCCACACTGGTTATCTTATTTATTTTATTTGTTTATTCACTTTTTTTTCTGTATAGCGGGGGAGGGAACTGTGTCCAATAATCCCACACTGGTCATCTTAGTATTTATTTATTTATTTATTCACTTTTTTTTTCTGTAGAGTGGAGGAGGGAACTGAGCATGCTCCAGCAAGATGGAGGGGCCAGAGAACTTCCAGCAGACGTCAGTTTGGTTCTTCCATGTGAGCCCTGGAGATCTACTTTAGGTTGTCAGGCTTGGCTGGAAGCACTTCTATCCCCATAGAACCATCCTTCAGGCCTTCCCACCAGCCATCTGGGGCCCTTCCTTCTCAGTGAATCCTACCACGGGGCTGACATTGCAGGGTTGGTGATATTAGCTTGATCACATGGTTTGGGTGTTTCCTTCAGGGGTTCTCCACTGGTGCGGTTACTCTTTCTCCCTGGGGGATGACTATCCCTTCTGGAGGTGCACTGTGATCTGTGTGAGACCCTGCTTATATGATCACACTTGCACACAGTTGTCTTGTCACATGTGGCTAATACTTGCTTGCAAGAATCATTGTCTACTGACATTTCCTATTTCTAGCTGTTATCGATCTGCATTTCCTTGTAATTAATTTTAATATGTAGGAAGAATATACATACTCCTGCCATTATTATTACTTTTGTTTTAACTAAAACTCCTCTTTAACTATATAAGCTACCAGAGAACATTCTGTGGGCTCCCTAGGACTCGATTTTTGAGGCTGCCCACTTCTGAAGTGGTCTCCATACACGACACAAAGGGGGAAAAAAATCCTTCTTTATTTTGCATTTAAACCTCATGACTTCCCATTAATAGAATCTCTGAAGGCCCAGTATGCCAAATGCTTCTCGAGGCAAAGAGGATGTTTAAATTATTCAAGAAAACTGTTTTTATACAACTGGATGTACACATAAAGATTAATGCTAATTACATACAATTTCCAGCTATTCATTAAAACAAACCCCAAGGCATTCCAAAAGTCCTTAGTTAGCCCTAGGTGCTTTAAAACAAATCAGCCTTTCTTTAAAAAGAAAAACCCTGAGTTGTGCTTTATGAAAAACACATATCGGCACTAGCCATGAGCACATTTTGCTCCTGGTGCCTAGATCCCTTTATTTCTTTCTTTTAGGCATCCACTCCACAGCCATGTATTGAAAATCTACTGTGAGCCAGACAGTTCTCTAAATGCTAGGTTGAAAGCAGTAAGGCACATAAAGACCAAACCCTACTACTCCAGCTTCCAGTTTTATGGAAGACAGAGAGGCTGTCTGTAGTGGCTGCTTGGTGAATTAAACCCAGAACCATGGCAAGAGGACACCACACGGGAGAGGGAAGGCTGACATTTGTGTGACCTGGACAAGGAAGATGCCTCAGATGAGGTAGAAGAGGTGGGTGGAACAGAGGCCTGAGAGAAGGGACAGGAAGTGTTGAGGCTTAGGGGAGGACAATCGGGAAAAGAGGGAGTCAGTTCAGACCCCTGCAGAACAGTAATGAGCAGGGTGGGGGCAGGACTGTCCCTGGACAGCCCACTCACCTTCTCTTGGATAAGTTTTAAGCTTTCTTCCTCCACTTGATTTTTCTTAATAGTTTTGAATATATTTCCTTGTCTAGAAAGTCAGTAAGTATGATATAGCTGGAGATATGTGGAGAGTGATTCATATAATACTGCTTAATCTATATTTCTTTCATATTATTGTTTAAATAATCACATGGCATTTATTTGTGCAGGAACAGAAATCAAGGGACAGCTTTCAGGAGTCAGTTCTTTTTTCCTACCACATGGGGTCCAGCGATTAAACATCCTTCATTAGGTGTAGCATTAAGTATGCTTGGGTTAGTGTAAGAGAATGTAAAATGCCTCACTAATAATGCCTCCTAAAATAATAAGATTATAATGGAAAGCATATTATAATTGTATCTTTTTAATATTAAGTTAAAGTATTATTAACCTTTATTTCACCTTCCTGTTAAATATATGTACAAAATAATTTTAAGTTACATATGATTCATATATGTTGTGCACTTCTTTTTCCTTCTTTTAAACAGCATTAATCTATGCCGAAGTATTGATAATGTAATGCCAGTTGTTTTAATGTCTTCTTTTGGGCATCTGTAGAATCTGCAAGTATTATTTAAAATTATAAAGATAGGACCGGAGAGACGGTTCAGTGGGTAAGAGTATTGCTGCTCTCGAGAGGATCTGGGTATGCACATGGTGCACAGAGGTGAGCAGTAACACATGCATAAATGTAAATAAAATATAAATACAAAGTTTTCAAATGATGAAGATATTTCCCAGAGCTGTTCAGCCAAGAAGAGACTGTCACCTTTCAAAATTGAAAGTATTTACCAATTAACAATAATTCTAAACCTGATGCCCACCTCCAAATGATTGTTTAAGTTAAATTGAAAAGAGGCTGTATGTACCCTTACCTTGAATCCCTACATAACAAATTACGACCGATTTGAGGAATCTTTTTTCAAACAAATAGCTGACTCTCAGCCAATAGCAGCACCCATGTTTCAGACTATCACAGACTCCCAGACCATCAGACTACACCCAAATAAGGCAAAGGTCCAGCTGCAGGGAGCCAAGCTCCTCTGCCCCAGCCCCACCCGCTTTCCTGTCCTTAAAGTTTCCCTGTCCTGGCTGCAGGATAGCCACTGAAAGTCACCAGTGCTAAGGGTTTCGGGAGCAACTAATATCTATCAAATATAATTTGTCTAAGGTTTCAACAGCACCCATATACCTCAAGGGACAAACATCCTGGAAAAAATAGCAGCAATGATGACAGAATTTATAAATACATTGATGTGCCTTAGCCTGTAAGCCCTGGTCCCATATTTCTCAGGGTTGATGCCATAGGAAATCCAATGTATGATGGGAAACCCAGTGTATGATGGGCTCCAACTTTCCTAGGTGACACTGGAGTATACACTGTGGTCTTCTTTGAAAAGAACCTTCATGGTTTTGTTGTTGGTATTGGTGGTGATGGTGGTGGTGGTGCTGCTGCTGCTGCTGTCTTTTTTTTTAGAAGCCTCCAGTTTTCTAGACCCTTGTCCATAAAGCAGGAGGACCAAGCTTGTTGGGACAGGCATGGACCAGTCTGTTTTGCAGGTCAATGTTTTGAAACAAATTGTGCAGATTCAATCACACAGAAAAGTTATTGTATTGAAGAGGTTAGAATTCAGAACATGCTTGGCTGACTCAGCAATTGTGCTTAATTACTACTGGGTCTGAGGAGTAGAAAAGAATCCACCTCTGATATTTAGGTAGTCAGCAAATTCTGCCAAAAGAATTGATGGGCTGAGAAGGCTTAATATGAGGAGGAGGGGGAAGTCAAGTGGATTTAACTGGGTTGTCATGTAAATTCCACCAAGGGGTTGGAGAAGTGGTTCAGTGGGTCAGGTGCTTGCTGCACACACATGAGGACCTGAGTTCGGATCCCAGCCAACCTGATACACACAGTGGAGAGAGAGACCCCACCTCAAACAAGGCAAGGGCTTCTGACTTCCACATGCTCTCCATGGAATGTGTGTGCCTATAAGCACACACATAGACACCACACACACACACACACACACACACACCATGGCATGTGTGTGCCTACAAACACACACACACACACCAACAACAATAATAACAGAATTCTTAGCACTTTTCAGGGAAAAATGCAATGCTTTAAAATGATTTTTTTTTCTTGCTGGGTGGTGGTGGCACACGCCTTTAATCCCAACACTAGGGAAGCAGAGGCAGGCAGATATCTGCGAGTTTGAGGCCAGCCTGGTCTGCAAGAGCTAGTTCCAGGACAGGCTCCAAAGCAGCACAGAAATGCTGTCTCAAAAAAAAAACAATGATTTTTTTCTTTATGTAATTATATTTTGAAATTTAAACCAGAGTAATTCTAATTTCACTAAGTAAGAAAAATTATTAACTCCTAACTATCCGTAGGCAAATATACACAAAAAAATCAAATCTATGAGTTTGTATTTAGCTCAAAATTCACAAGAAGAAAACATTTTACTTTTAAATAATCAAAAAAATTACTCAAAATAAAAAAATCCTTATATTTTATTTTACACTTCCAATTAAACATTAAAGCTATAATTAAGTGCTATTATTTAAACTCAAAGCTATACTTTTTTAAAAAATAATTTTTGGTGTGTGTGTGTGTGAATATACAGCCATGTGGGTGCAGTGCTCACAGATGCCAGAAGAGGGCATTGGATCCCCTGGAGGTGGAGTTATAGGCATTGTGAGCTGCCTGATGTAGGCACTAAGAATTGAACTCTGGTCCCCTGGAGGAACAGTATGTGATGCTAACTGCTGAGTCATCTCTCCAGCATTTAGTTAAGATCTTTGTAACAAACAAACAACAGACATGAGTTAATGTACATGCTTGGGAGATATAGGTAGAAAATGAGTAATTCTCAAAAGAAATCCCTTATGAATGTCTTAGTCTCTTTCAGGTCCGTGTCACAGAATGCCATAGACTAGATCATTCATAACAAACAGAAATTTGTCTCATCATCATAAGGATTGCAAAGTTCAAGATCAAAGGCTCCATCTGACAAGGGCTTGCTTTCTTGCTGTGTCATACATAACTCAGAGGAAGGCATCATCTGGTTGCAAACAAGAAGGGGCTGAACTGGCTTTTATAAGAAATCCACTCCCTCAATAATATACATATATATAATACATATATTATTGGGTTTCATATTAAATGGGTTTTTATAATATATATATACATTATAGATATGCTGGTCTCTATCAATCTTTCAATCAAATCTTGGGATTACTGTATTCTCAATTCCATTATAAATGAATGAGAAGTAGTGTTTGTGGTGAACAAGTAATTTTTAAAATGTCAAACAATTTTTCTCGTGTGGTGTGTGTGTGTGTGTTTGCTTTTGCATGTCATGGTCCTCCACATTCTCACCCCTATTCAGTCATTCACTGGCTAAAGGAGTGGATTACTCAGAATAAAGCAGAGAACAGAGTAACTGCTTTTTGGCTCTTGAGTATCAAAAGCAAGACAGTGGTTTTGAGTAGATGTTATGATTCAAGCAGAGTTTCCTGTCCCTCTTCGACCAATAAAATTAAATTCTTGTAGTACTGAAGGACAGGGAATACAGGAGGTAAAGTAACCCTGGCAGGGAACCTGAAAAGATGCTATTAGTCACTATTGTGACTTGACTGTAAAATGTCCCTCACAGGCTCATGTGCCCCAACAGTAGATTTCTAATTGATTACACTGCTTGGGAAGACTGTAGAACCTTTAGGAGGTGGAACCTTGTTGGAGGAAGTGGATCACTGGGGGGTGGGCCTTAAGGCTTTCTGTGTAGTCTCTGCCTCCTGTGTGTAGACACAATGTGACCAACCAATCTCCTGATCCTGCCGCCATCTTCCTGTGCCTGCTGCAATGTTTTCCCTGCCATGATGAACTTTATCCATTTGTAACTGTAAGCCTAATAAAGCCTTTCTGCCTTAGGTGGCTTTATCACATCAACAAGGAAGTCTCTATGGCAGTCAGCCTTCTGCTGGTGTGACAAACAATAATTATAAGCAGAAAGGTTATTTTGGCGCATAGATTTTGGAGATGTCTGTCCATGATTGGTTGGCCTAGTTGCTTTGGGCCTGTGGTGTGGCATCAGGGCATGATGGAATTACATAGCAAGCTAGCCACGTTATGTCCAAGAGCAAATATTTCTCAACATCTCCCTTGGAGGGTACACTCCAAAAGACCAAAATCTCCCATTAGGCCCCACCCATTAAAATTCCCATCTCCCTGTGGTGCTACTCTTGGGGGACAAATCTTTAGCACTTGGGTTTTTGGGGGATAGCCCGAATCCAAACTGCAGCAAATCTCTTTCACAATATAGCAGATGGAGCTGTGAGGTTATTGGTAAAGCACCTGTTGTGTGTGCAAGCATGAAGACCTGAGTTCAGATCTCTGGGACCCATTCGAAAGCCAGGCATAATGCCACATAACCCCATTTCTGAAAGAACAGAGAGAGGCCGTTCCTGAAACTTTTTGGCCAACCTAGTCAAATCAATAAGCTGTAAATACTATGAGAGCTCATGCCTCAAAATACATTGTGAAGCAGTTGCTACAACCAGATCAGGGAAGAGAACGGCTCTCAGCCTCCATTGGATAAACTTTTTTTCATAGAGAATGATGGTTAATGCAGAGACCTATGGCTGCTCAAGGTGCTGAGACCAAATGCACAACTCTAAACAGGACAACTATAACATCCCCTCAAAGGGTCAGCCAGGTGAGCCAGGGTATCCAACTAAGGCAGGCTTAGACTTCTGACCTTGGAAACTATGAGGTAATATACAGGGGGTATTTAAATCATAAGTGTGTGGTGGGCTGTTATGTTGTGCAAGCTAGTTTTATGTCTCCTTGATACAAGCTAGAGTCAACTGGGAGGAGGGAACCTCAATTAGGAAAATGCCCCCCTAAGATCTGGCTGTAGATAGGCAGGCCAGTAGAACATTTTCTTTATCAGTGATTCGCAGGGGAGGGGCCCAGCCCATTGTGTGTGGTGGCATTCCTGGGCTGGTGGTCCCAGGTTCTATAATAAAGTAATCTGAGCAAGCTTTGAGAAGGAAGCCAGTAACCAGCATTCCTCTATGGCCTCTACTTCAGTTGCTTCCTCCAGGTTCCTGCCCAATTTGAGTTCCGCCTTGGTTTCCCTCAAAGGAAACTCGTGACTTGGGATATACAAGTCAAATTAACCCTTTTGTCCGTAAGTTGCTCTTCATCATGCTGTTTTATCACAGCAACAATAATCCTGACTAAGACACGTGGGAATAGAAATGAGAAAGGATGTTAAGTTCTTGACATCTGTGCATAGAAATAGCCAGCCCAGCACCTCCACTCCAAAGCCCACGTTTACCAGGCTTATACCCTACCCTCCTGTTCCCAGACTGTACTTTTGTTTTCGGTCTCAGCTGTTCTCTAATACCCAACTCAGCTGACTCCTCCAGATCAGCCACACAGAAGGACCTTCTCTGAGTTAAATCACATAGCAAACCACAGTATCCTTCCACCTATACAGAGCTGTCTGACCNGTCTTGGACACATGTGACTCCTACACTTACTGCACTCAGAGGAGCTGCTTGTGTCGGTGGCTTGATGACCTGGGTGGCAGCAGCGCAACTGGGCTTCACTTTCCACTTGCTGCTAAGCAGCATCAGTTTTAGCACCTCTCATTGTCCTAGGGACCAGAAGGGACAGCCATGTAGTCTCGAACACCCAGAACTCTCCGGGAGCTTCATTGGAATAGAAATATTGGAGCATTTAGATATGGCATTGTGCATGCCTGCTCTTCATTTATGAAGGCATTTGAGATGATGTGAATCAATTTACTACAACACTTTTTTAAAAGCAGCAGGTATTTAGGAGCTGGATGAAAATATCTATCATGCATTATAGCGATCAAATGTACTCCAGTAGTACACCCATCCAGCACCTTCACATCAAGACCCAGAATTTGTAAATTTCTTCTTTTATGATAAGCTGTCATGAAAAGATCTTTCCAATTTTAGCATCTCTCCCTGTGAAGGTAAATTGAAAACTTGGGGAGCAGATACGCAACAGGATGGAAATAATACACCTGTTGAGTTGATGTGAGTTGACGTTGCTCACATCACAGTTGAAAGCACTCAAAGAGGTGAAGTGGTAAAAACAAATTGACATTAAACCAGTGTGGCTTGCTTGTTACCTCCTCATATGCTGGGTATGCTGGGGTGGGGGTGAACAGCTCAATACTAAAGGCACTTGCTGTATAAGCCTGGTGAATTCAGTTTGATCCCCGGAACCTACACAAAAGTGGAAGGCATAAACCAGCTCCACGAAATTTTCCTCTGACCTCCACAATTGCATGTGTGCCCAAACACATGAAACACACACACACACACACATGCGCACGCGCGTGCACACACACCTAATACTAATATTTATTTAAAAAAAAACAGGCACCAAGTTTGGAACCTTTCTGGATACTTGGGAAGAATACAAAGAAATAGACACACGGTGTCTGACTTTGGGAGGTCATTCAAGCACAGAGATGGTTAATATTGTCAACTTGACAGGATCTAGAATCACATGGAAACAAATTTTGGGGAATGTCTGTGATGGATTATCTGGATTAGGTTAATTGACACACCCTATATATGGAGGGTACCATTCCTTTGACTGAGGCCCTATACTAAATATGAAGGGGAAAACAAATTGAACAGAAACATGCTTTGCTTTCTGCTTGCTAACTGTGGGCACAAGGTGACCAGCCACCTCCAGCTCTTGCTGCACTGCATAATTTCTCTACCATGATGGAGTAGAGAAATTTCTCTGGAGATGTGAGCCAAAATAAATCCTCCTCTCCTTAAGCCGTTTTTTATCACAGCAAAGAGACAAGTAAGCAATCAAAGCTACTAAAACCCTTCTGGTCATTCTCTTTTATTTGCAATGGCCAAATTTATTTAAAAGAAAATATCACAGATGAGAAGCCTATCTTGGTGTTTTGAAGTTAAATGATTTCTATCTGAGAAAAGAATGGATAGTTTAAATTAAATCTCCAAGAAGTTCAGTGATCTAACACCAAATCTCACAAATACTTTCTCATGAATTAATTGTGCCACATGCATGTACATAGCATAAACATTTGTGATGTCTTAGATGAAACCTACAGTTGCTAACATTCTAAATAGTTGCAAAGGTTCTGTGCATTGTATATGTGATTGTCAATGCTGCCATGTGCGTGTATACTCATATGTGTGGTGTATGTGTTTGATAATGCTGGTGTGTGTGTGTGTGTGTGTGTGTGTGTGTGTGTGTGTGTGTTGAGACCCAACAATGACATTAGGTGTTTTCACACAACTCAATCACCCTCCACCTTAATTTTTTGAGACAGCGTCTCTCACGGGATCTCTTGCACATACATTTGGCTAGGCAGGCTGGCCAATGAGTTCCAAGGATCCAGCTGTTTCCACTCCATCCCACTCCCAGCACTGGGATTCACGGTGCTGCTCACCGTCACATGTGGCTTGTATGTAAAGTCTGGGGATCACAACTCATGCAACGAAGAAGGCATTTTACTGACCGAGTCACCTCCCGTCCTCTGGTAGAACATTGTCTTATCTAAGTAGATAGCTATCATTTCATCCCAACAGAAATAAATCAGATCATCAATAGCAAAAATCAAACAATTGTGATGGTTACACACCTAAGAATCACACGTCAAATGTGGTTTCCTTTACAGAAATTTTATCCCAATAAGACTGTAAACACAATATGAACAAAAAATTGTCATTTCCAACCTGCTGAGTCCCTTAGTGTTCACTAGACCACTTACTGTGACCTGCAGAATTGTCCCTTTCCTGTGAATGTGGTTACCTACCTCTCCTGCCCCCTTCACCCTACTAGCCTAGCCCTGAATCTGCTGGTTTTCTCCTGCCTGCAGCTTAGCCACATCTTCTCCCTGGAATCTTCTCCCTAAACCCTGAGTGACAGCTCTTGCTCAGCTCTCTGTGCAAATGCCATCGCCGTGACTTCATGGATCCCTGCAAGAGCCATTTGGTAGATGCTTGGACCTCGGTATGTTAGTGTTGAGGGGTTTATAACAGTCGGGGCTCAGAGGAAGGGCTCGGTTCGGTTGGTGGTGTGCTCTGGGCAGACATTGCAGAAAGCCACTCTCTCTGGCTACCTGTTTTGACACTGACATCTTCTTATCACTGCAACCTCCCCATAGTGTGATAGAACTACATGGGCTGCACCATGCTGTTTGGACTTCCAGGCTTTCAAAATATAGACTAAATATATTTCTTAACAAGTAGCCTGTCTCAGGGCCCTAGTTTCAATTTTGTTGCTGTGATTAAACGTTCTAACAAAAGCAATTTTAAGAAAGAGAGGGTTTATTTGGTCACAATTTCAGGTTACAGCCCATTGTTGTGGGGAAACCAATACAGGAACATGAAGCAGTGGCTCTCATCCACAGTCAAGAGCAGAGAGATAATGAGTACACATACGCTTGCTCATGCTCAGCCCGTCTCCCCCTGCGCCCTCCCCCCACTTAACTAATGCAGGACTGAACTCTAGGGAATGGCACCACCCACAGTGGGTCTCCCCACATCAATCCCCTCAGGCAAGCCCACAGACCAACCAGATCAGGACAGTCCCTCACTGAGACTCTTCCCAGGTGACTCACGATTATCTCAAGTTGACAGATAACATTATAGGGATGCAGATATGGCTAAGAGGTTAAGACTGCCTACTGTTCTTTCAGAGGACTCAAATTTGCTTCCTAGCACCCATGTCAGGCAAATCACAACCACTCACAAATCCAATTCCAAGGTATCCGATGCCCTATTCTGGTTTCCTCAGGCACCTGCAATCTGCTGCAACACCTCTCTCTCTCTCTCTCTCTCTCTCTCTCTCTCTCTCTCACACACACACA
>LOJH01037506.1:0-15251 GCA_001685095.1 Ellobius talpinus | reverse complement strand
GAGGGATGTCTGGGCTCCGTTTCCAAGGGTCAGGAACGCACTCACCCCTCCAATATATCTTCTGGTAGAGGATCAGGGCCCCTTGCCTGTTTGGCCTAATTCTAAACTAGAGCAATGCTGTGGGTGGTGCACGAATGAACAGTCAGCTGGCCCATTTTCCATTTTTTTCTGCTATATCTTTAGGGTCAATCCACAATCCTTCCATCCATCCATTCATCCATCCATCCATCCATCCATCTGTCTACCCATCCTTCCCTACTTCTTTCCTTCTGTCTTTACTTCCCTCTATTCACGTGTCTTTCTCTTCATCCACCTCTTTATCCATTTACTCATTCTATTCATTTTCCCATCCATCTATTATCCATCCAACCATTTATCCATTTTTCCTATCCTTCCCTCTACACAACTATTCACCCACACATGTAGTCATCTGCCCATCTTTTCTATATCCACAGATTCTTTTATCTCTGTTTCACCCAAGGACATATATTTCCTTAATCTATTTGAATTAATCTGCTTGTGAATTTTATTCTTTGATCAGATCTAGTTCAGTGGGTTATCTATCATTGATTCATTGGTTCATTCATATACAAATCTCATTCCTTAATCCTTCCAACTGGCCTTTGAAGGATAATCTTTATGTGTCCATCCATTCCTCCATGTATCCATTTAATAACTCACTCATTTATCTGTGATTTATTCTTCATTCAACACACCCACCTGTTTATTCCTATATTTGCTCTCATTTATTCATCCACATATTTGCTTGATTTTTGGTTAGTTGTATTCATTGATTTATTTGTGTGTGCACCATTTTTTGACCCATTAATTGATTAATCCAGTGAGTGAGAAGTGGAATATGGGCATTCAGTTTTGCTTTGCTCATTTCACTCACTCAGCAATCTTTCCTTTAGTAACCGACTCATCCATTGCTTGGCTGACTTACACACTCACATTCTACGACTTTGAAATTGATGTGATGTTGTGAGTTTGCTGCGGCTCATGTGTGGAGGTGGGAGGACAACTTTGTACAGTTGGGTCTCTCCTGCATATTCACATGGGTTCTGATGTCAAATTCAGGCTGTCAGGATGCAAGTCAAGTGCATTTTCTGGCTGAGCCATTTCCTTGGCCAATGTATTTGCCAATGTATTAATATTTAGTATTTAATTATACATGAATTAATTTATTTCCCTTTTATTCCTGAGGTTATAGCCTCAGATTCTTAGTCTGGATTTTTAAATTTATCTCTACTAATGTGAATTGTTATTTTGTCTGCATATATGTCTGTATGAGGGTGTCAGGTGGTTTGAACTTGAGGCAAAGAGGGTGTGAATAGCTATATGGAAATTGAGCCTGGGTCATCTGCAAGAACAGCCAGTGCTCTTAACCATTAAGCCATCTCTACAGCTCTGTGGATTTTTAAATATGAATTTTATGCAAAGGTGTTTGTGTGTGCGTGCGTGCTATGTAGGAATATAGTTTATTACATTCATTACATTTCAAATGGGGAGAATTCTTACCATCTTCCCCTCCAACCCTCAGACTGATAGATGAAAAGAGCCCTTTGCTGTGGGTTTTCCTTTTCTCTATTTTATGAGCAAGGTTGGAGCTTTGGAGAAAGTCTCTAACATAGCTCTAAGAGTGGCTGAAGAGACAGATGCCTGAGAGAAGTGCGTCCAAGAATGCAGTGTGTCTTTCTCAATAGAGTCTCCTGGCTCTGCACTGTTCCTAAGCTATTGGCTCACAGAAAACAGGGTCACTGTGCATTGCCTCCGTGAAGGGGCAAGCATTGCCTGCTGTCTCCCTTTTCTGTGCAGAGAAAGTACAAAAGGAGATCGATCAGGTGATCGGCTCACACCGCCCACCAACCCTAGAGGACCGCACCAAAATGCCTTACACTGAGGCCGTCATCCACAAGACTCAGAGATTTTCAGATCTCGCCCTGATTGGTCTTCCACACAGAGTCACCAAAGACACTTTGTTCCGAGGGTACCTGCTTCCCAAGGTGAGACCAGCTGCGATGCTCCACTTCTATGCCTTGAGTCCCTGTATTCCCTTTAACAGTAGTATCAGCCCGTTTGTGTCTTCCCTAGTTTTTATTGATTGACTGCAAATGGGAGTCAGGGTACGCTAACATCTTTGTCTCTCACAATGTCTCCTAGAACACTGAAGTGTATCCCATCCTGAGTGCAGCTTTCCATGACCCACGGTACTTTGAACAACCAGACACCTTCAATCCTGACCACTTCCTGGATGTCAATGGGGTTCTGAAGAAAAATGAAGCTTTTATGTCCTTCTCTATAGGTGAGAGGGACCTGTGCTTCCTTTCCCAGACACTAGAGGGCAGGCTCACCCTCCAGGACACAGTCAGGACTAGGTCTATGTTTACTGAGTCTATTCCAGCTGCATTTTTTAAAAAAGAAACAGCAGCAAGACCAATCAACCTCATCTATGAACACTGCTTTGAGCTGGGTAGGGTCTTGATGGCTGTGGAGGCATTGATTTTAGCTGTGAGCACTGGGGAGATGGGGCATGTCTTGACATGCTTGTCTCTGTTTGCAGTTAAGTACTCTGGCTTGTTTAACTGTAAGAGAAATCAAAATTAATAGCATTTATTTGAGCCAAGATGGTTATCCATGAACCACCACAGAAAGTTCTCAGTAGTGTGGGTAGGAAGCGAAGCATGTGGAGCTGAGCATATGGATACAATTTGATTTGTGCCAGCTCCACTTTTCTCCTACCTGGCCACACTGTAATAGTTGGCATCCTGGGATTGATTTGCTGCTATGTTTGGCTCTGACCCAGTTACTTACTGGCAGAAAGCTACTTGTTGGCATAATATAATCCAGATTCGTTTTGTATTTCATGACTAATGAGTTAGGTTACTTTTTGTTATATATATAGGCAACCTTATTCCGAAATGAATTCATTTTTAACAAGCTTTAGTCATGAAAAAACTCCATTTATGTAGATAGATTCCTTATCTTTGGGGAGAAAGGAAAGTCGAAGAAAGGATTCCTTAAAAATTTTCTTTTCATGCTAATTATTGAACCTAATGCTTTGTAAATGTTAGACAGGAGCTCTACTACTGAGCCATGCCCCCAACCACTCTATGGGGGATTCTAGGCAGGTGCTCCACCACTGAGCCACACCCTACAGCCCCTCATTGGGGGATTCTAGGCAGGTGCTCCACCACTGAGCCACACCCCCAGCCTTCACTGGGGGATTCTAGGCAGGGGCTCTACCACTGAGCCACACCCCCAGCTCCTCACTGGGGAATTCTAGGTAGGGTCTCCACCACTGAGCCACCCCCCCACCCAGCCCTTCACTGCGGATTCTAGGCAGGGGCTCTACCACGGAGTCACACCCCAGCCCCTTACTGGGGGATTCTAGGCAGGGGCTCTACCATGGAGTCATGCCCTCAGCCTCTCACTGGGGGATTCTAAGCAGGTGTTCTGCCACTAAACCACATATCTCTGGCAAAAACTATCCAGAGTTGAGTGTCATAGTGACTTTAGTGACCCAGGACTCAGTTCCACCCTGAGATGTCCAGTCGAATCTTCATTCAGTGTGGGGACATGGAAAAAGTGCATTTCTCCACTCCATAGCTGTAAGCTTATAGGACAGCAGAAAAGCAGAGGATTACATCCAGAAGCATCTAGGAGATGGAGAGATAATGGAACTGAAGCAGAGATCTTAACAAAGAGAGGCTCAGTGAGATTGGGACAAGGTGTACCATTCGTGCTAAGTGTCAACCTGACAATCTAGAATCTCCCGGGAGGAGGGTTTCAGTTGAGAAATACCTGTCTTACAATGGTCTGTGGGAGGCTTTCTTGATTGGTAATTGATATGGGAAGATGCAGCCTATTGTGGGTGGTATTATTCCTTGTTTGGGGCCCAGGCCTGTGTAAGAGATTCAAGGACTAAGCTGAGCTCCAAGGAAGTAGGCATCATGTTCTTCTTATAGATGTGGGTTGACCAGTTGTTTCCAGTTCTTGTTTCTTTGACTTCTCTGTTGTGACTGTCAATAATCTGGAATTGCGACTCAAAGAGAAGCCCTTTCCTTAACTCTGATTTTTTTTTTTGTTAGGACAAACAGCAGAACTGAAATCAGGACACAAGAAGACCATGCAGGAAGAGTCATTTTTATGAGAGATTGATAGTGAACTGAGATGATAGAAGGGGAGGGAGAGGTGTCAGAACAGGGGATAGGGGGAGGATGGAAAATGAAGGGAGAGGACCAGAATGCAGAATAGACCAAAGGGACATATGGGGTCAGATACTGAATGAACAAGTAAGTGATAAGGGGAGGATGGGAGTAAGAGAGAGACAGAGGCAGAGAAGGGGTAGGGGGATATAAACAATAGGGAATTTAGACACAAATAAGCAGAAAAGGAAAAAAGTGAAAGAAAAATAATATCTGATGGATAAAGAGATACAAGTTGACAGCCTTGGCCAGCAAGCAAATATATATATATATATAAAAGCAAATATATATATATCCCAAAAGTGTTAGAGCCAAAGAGACATGAACAGTATCCAAATTGCCAGCTCCAGGCATGCGGGCTTTGTGTTGAGAGTCATATACACTATTAAAAGCAGCTCTGGAAAAATCTGGGTCACAAAACCAGTTCTTGGAGAACCATCTCAGAGTTACTCCATGAATTTCCAAACTCATGTCACCTAAATTCTGGAAAGGAGGCGCCCAAAGGAATAGGGTGCTTTCCCTAGACACCCCTACATAGGCAGCTCCCCAACAACTGGAGGGCACAGGGGTTGCTGGGAATCCCTCCTCCACCTGTAGGCCTGAGGCATCCAGCTGCAGATTAAGAATCACCGAGGTACAGGGCAGGTGGTGGAGCGTCTGTCTAGGCTTTCAGGCTCCCTTGCTCTGTGGTGCTCCACGACCAAGGTGACAAACCAACAAGGGCTCCTTATACCCCTGAGAACCCAGTGGGTGCCATGGAGCCCTCATCATGTTCCCCTGCCCATTCTCAATTGTATGAGCAACTGTGTTTGGGAACATGTTGAAGTTCTAGTGTGGAGACCAGAAAGGGGTAGGGGAAAGTGGGGGAGATCTGGAGCATCTTCCACCTCTTTCCTCTCCTCTCTCATCCTCCCTTCCTCTTCCTCCTCCTTCCCTTCCTCTCTTATTGTTGGTTTCTAAGATGCAATCTTGATATACAGCTGAGGCAGTTTTGAACTCACTATCCACCTGCATCAACTTTTCACATGCTACCATTACAGCAATGCACCATCATGCCTGGCTCATATAGAATTATTAATATTAGCCAGGTGTCAATCGAAGAGTCAGTACAAATATTTATTTTTGTGCACATAATAGCCTTATGAGCTGGGTACCATTGTCCTCATGAGAGAAGTTAAGAATACTAATGATATCTTGTTATAAATGTATATCCCCCCACCCAAGTATCCATACCCAACTCCAGGTTGGTCCTTACTTCCTCTGGACAATGGATGCTTTGGAAATCCAACTCTGTCACGAATGAATGTGGGTCATCCACCTAATATTTCACACTTATTTTTTGAGGTGTGGAGGATTTCTTTATAGTCTCTCAGATTAAGAGACTATAAAGACTTGCAGGTTAAGAGTCAAACTTACATTTATTCGTTGTAGTGGATACAGTTGTCTGGGTTTACGGATGGGACAGTCTGAAGGTTGCATACTGCCCTGGGGCACACATGGCTCATCCTCTGTGCCCACAGGAAAGCGCGTTTGTCTTGGCGAAGGCATTTCCCGCAACAAATTGTTCCTTTTCTTCACCACCATCCTCCAGAACTTCTCTGTGTCCGGTCCTGTGGCTCCTAAGGACATTGATCTCAGGCCCAAGGAGAGTGATGTAAGCAAAATACCCCCAAATTACCAGATTCACTTCCTGCCCCGCTGAATGGACTGAAGGAAGACAGTCAGTGGATTTCAGTGTTTTCAACAGTCCTCACTTCTGCCTAACTATGTGTCATGTTCTCATCTGTGAATGGAATTGAAAAAACAAAACAAAACAGACAGTCAATTGAATTTCTTGAACAGAGAGACTTCCGGAGACCACAACTTATTCTGAGTCATTTCTCTCACACTTTTAACTGCTGTAGTCCTGATTTATCCACACTCTGTGCTCCGTGATCTGTGCTAATGGGCTATAGATGGTCTCTCCTGAGTCATCTCCATCGTATTCCCATGTGTGTGTTTAGAATCGTGACTCCCTTTACCGATGAGTAACAGAGGTCACACACAGCATCACACTGCAAGTGAGTGGGGCAGCAAGATCACACCATGACTCCAGAGCAAACTTTGCTATGGCAACTCCTTCCCTTATGTGTGTTTAAATTAAGATGAAATTCATATAGCAAAACTGACTAAATTGTTTAGTTTAGTATTTTGAGACAGAGTCTCATGTAGCTCAGATTGAACTCAAAATCCTATATGCATTGAAAGATGACTTGAACTCTGGACCTGCTTTTCTCCATTTCCCAAGTGCTGACATTATAGGCACGTGGACCTACATACGGATTTTAGACTGACTGTATTTTAACGCCTACATTATAACATCTTTTAATTTATTCACAACACTTTACAACTATGGTATCTAATTCCAGGTATTTTGTCACACATAATCATTCCCCCACCCCAGCCCTGACCTGTTAAGAAATCCCCCAAGTTCTCTCTCCTCATAGCCCCTGCAGAATCTGGTTTCCATGTCAATGGATTTGCTTGACTTGTCTCATAAAAATGAAACCAATAAATGTGTGATCTTTTATGTCAGGTGTCCTAAAAAAAAACATGTCACACCATGTTTTCCAGGTTCCTATGTTACAGGGTACAGTCACACACCTCCATATGCCTTCCCCATTTTCTTTCTTAAAATCCTCCTCTCTAGGCAAAGACCTTCTCAGCTGTGGCTCTGGGCTGTGTGAGTTTTCTTAGATTCTCTTATGGTCCCTGTTAAGTTCTCCAAGGATCTCATAAACACACAAAGCCTTCTCTCTGCTTGCGGGGGTGTCCTTGCTGTGTTTTGTTTTGGGGTGGGGGTTACTTGTTTCTCGAGACAGGGTTTCACTGTGTAGCTATGGCTAGTCTTGAACTCACTAAAATCCAGCTGCCTCAGTCTTCTGAGTGCTGGGATTAAAGGTGTGAACCACTACATTCTGCTTAAACACTGTTGCCTTCTTTTTGTTTTGCTTTGTTGTTGTTGTTGTTTTGGTGTGTGTGTATTGGTGTTTTGTCTGTGTGTATATCTGTGTAATATATGAGTGTCTGGTGCCCATGGAAGCCAGAAGAGAACATCTTATCCTTTAAGATTGGAGTTATAGATGGTTGTGAATATGGATGCTGGGCATTGAACCCATGTCCTCTAGAAGATCAGGAAGAGCGGCCAGAGCTCTTAATCACTGAGACATCCCTTCACCTGTTTTTGTATGTAACCTATTGATTCTCAGATACCTAGGGGTTTTTCCAGAAGGTCTTTCAGTGAGAAGTCCTCCATCACAGCCATGCCAGGTTTGTGAAGGGTCAACATACTGTCTTGTTCTGCCAAGGAAGGAATGAGTAAATACACAAATAAGGTGATGAAACAGCTGCTCATTCAGCTCACCCATTGTGTGGCAGACCTGTCTCTAATCTATCTCACTTTTTGATGATGCCCAGAATTAATTCCAGTCTCTCCAGGTTCAGGTTTGCCCCAGTTCTTTAAAATCCATTCATGCTTGATCCCTCTTGCTGTCTTGTCACTTTCTGACAGAAGTGGCCCAGAGTCACACTTTCTTTGGAGTCACCTGAAACTCTCAGGCTCCATACACCACACTGTTGGGACTCACATGTTCCCTTAAGGGGAAGTACTGTTCATTTAACATTCACAACTATGATGACATTTCCAACCAACTGATGTAGGAAGTCCTTCTGTATATGTGTTGCTTTTATTGGTTAATGAATAAAGAAACTGCTTTGAGCCTATAGCAGGGCAAAACAGAGCTAGGCAGGGAAAACTAAACTGAATGCTGGGAGAAAGATGGTGGAGAAGCCATGTAGCTCTGCTGGAGACAGATGCTGGAGGGAACTTTGCAGCTAATCCACAGCCATATGGCGATACACAGATTAATAAAAATAGGTTAAATTAAGATGTAAGAGCTAGCCAATATGAAGCTAGAGCTAATAGGCCAAACAGTGATTTAATTAATAAGTTTCTGTGTGATTATTTCGGGGCTGAGCAGCCAGGAACAAACAAGCAACCCCTTACTACAACCAACCATTGGCCAATGGGTAGCTGGCTGTCAGTCTTAAATCCGAGATACTAAATATCAGCTTGGGATCCCTGTAGCCTAGGGAGAGTTACTAGGAGCTTTGTCAAAGTAGATTCCTGTCAAATCCTCCTCCACCAACCACAAAAATAAAACAACAGCAAAGCCTACCCTTCAAGAAAAACAGGAATGGAAGAGGGAGGGCCGTGGAGGGCCGCAAAACTCTGGCTTATTTTTAAAATCGCTTTTTAAATTTTTTTGAGCTTATATTTGCATCATTTACCCCTTCCTTGTACTCCATCAAAACATTCCCATGTGCCCCTCTTTGTTCAATTGTTTAATTAATTGTTGTTACTTGCATAGATGTATATGCACACACATATATAGTTCTAAAGACATAACTACAACCTACTCAGTCTATATAGTGCTACTTGTATGTATGTGTTCAGGGCTGACCATTTGGCGTTGAATGACTTGGTATGTTCTTCCCTGGGAAGGCTATTTCTCTAGCTCTCAGCATTCCTTGACTACCTGTAGTTCTTTGTGCAGGGTGAGACCTTGTGAGTTTCCCCCTTCTGCTAATAGCATGTCTATCATCCTTGTTCATATTAGTGAGGCATTATAGGTGTAGCTTCTGCCATTCCTTGGAGACACTATTTCACAGCAAACTCCTTTATCCTCTGGCTCTTACAATCTTTCCACCCATCTTCCACAATGTTCCCCCTGCTTCCTCCTTCTGAGTCTTACTCCTCAGCATTTTGCTAGTCTGGACTCGGAGTGTCTCCAGCTCAAGGGCTGTCTCTCTCCTGAACAGTGGCATCTGCCTTTGCTGGAAAACACCTTCCAAACAGACTCCATGACCTTTCCTCAAATCCTTCCAAGGGGTGAGATGTGGAGGAGGTCAGGGTGAGGAGGCAGGAGGGGGAAGGAAGGAAGTGGTGCTCACAGGCAGCAAAGGGTTGCAAGCCCATGGTTCAACAGGTATAGCCAGATCAGGTTGTAAATTCTCTTGTTTCAGCCATGCTGTGGTACTAGAGAAGCTTCTAGAATTCTTTTGAGAAGGAACAGAGGGAAGGCTGGCTGGTAGAGACATAGGTTCTGGTAGATGCACTGTAGTCTCTATCATGGAGAGCAGCATTTCATGTGTGGAGTCTGTGAAATTCATAATGTCCAAACCTGGGAAGGTTCTCAGAAAAGCTGGGACCAGGCCCTCAGGGAAGGGTATGAGAGAGATGGTCACATGAAACCACAGAGCTCAGGTTTGGGTTCTAACCTGATGAGACCCAGACAACCTAATACCGAGGAGTGTGATCCCGTGAGAGGAAGGACCCATCACTAGAGTCAGCTTTGATGTCTGGGCCTTGACTCTGCAGCTGAGGGGAAAATATGGAGATACTGTCAAAGACATGGGCCTCAGCCTATTCTAGTCCTGGAGGAACATGAGGTGATATGGAAAGTCCTAATGGAGCAGCTAAGGCTTTCTCTGGATAAAACTTATTATTGTCATCTGTCCCATCTTCCAGGAAAGCAATGAGTGGGGGGACAGGGTTAGTCGCTGGAGGAGGTAAAATAATTTATGTGCTCATGTCTTCCTGCTCTGCCACGCCAGTCAAGTTTGGTCTTCCCCAGTGGAAAGCCTTGGGATGCTCTTGAGTGTTTCTGTCTGAGCACCATGAAGGGCTTCAGGATGGACAAATGGAGCATGGAGCAGTGAATCAGGAGGAAGGTGAGTGTTTGGTGGAGGAGCTTCAGAGTCTGGGCAGGAGGTCAACAAGGTGGGGACATGGAGATAGACAGCCAGGCTGGGAAAGATCCAGAGAGAGAAATATCGAGAGCTGTCATGATCCATTGCCTCTGGCTCTTCGTATTGTTCCAAATCTTCTTCAATGATGACCTCTACCTAAGGAGGAAGGGTGTGATATATATGTCCCTCGAAGGGCTGAGCACTCCACAGTCTCTTATCCTCTGCACCTTTGGCCAGTTGTGGGTCTCTGTGACAATTACCGTCTACTGCAAAAATTAAGTATTTCCTATTGATTGCTTGAGACAGAGTTTCTCTGTCTATTTATTTGTTTATTTATTGAGACAGGATTTCTCTCTGTAGCCCTGGCTGTTGTAGAACTCACTCTGTAGACCAGGTTGGCCTCAAACTCACAAAGATCCACTCGCCTTTGACTCCCAAGTGCTGGGATTGAAGCAGTGTGCCACCATTGCCTGCCTAAGAAGCTTTTCTAATGGCAGAGGGGAGACACGGTGATATGGGACTACACAAATACATCTTTAGGAGTGGGTTTAATTCTCTATCCAGTTAGCAGAACAGTAGTAGGTTCTCCCGTAGGGCCGATGATCTATGTGACCATGGGTTCTTGGCATCCTTGTTGGTGCTAGGCATGGGTTTTCTCTTGTGAAGTGGACCTTACATCCAACCATAAAGTGTTAAACCAAGTGGGTCACTCCCATTGTTTTAGTTTAAAAGTGGTAGAGGGAAGGAAAGTCAGACCATACAACAGAACTCACCTGCGAGGTTTATTGGTGAGAGGGGAGGGGCTCAAAAGTGGCCTCTGGGGGCCAGAGCTGAGGAAAGGAGAGCAAGGGGCAGGAGGAGCTTGTCTTTTGTAAGGGGGTATAGCGCATGCGCAGAGACAGAGCGTTCTACATAGCAAGTTCAGTTAGATGAGGTAGGTATTCCATCAGGACCCTTAGAGCAGGCCAGCATAAATGCCTGAATGCTAACATCCACAACATTAGTTTTCCTAGTGTGCAGTGAGCACGTCTTTCCAGGCTGGTCACTGCTGTAGTTCACAGGGTTCACAGCTGAGTAAGACGGATGATGTCATTTCTTTCCAGTAAAGTGCATAGTACTTTCCACCTAGCCAGTGGGGGTGGAGCCTCCTGGTCAATACCAGTTTGATTATCCCATGTTCTATGATTCTAATATGTAGTGTCTTCAGCAATAGGGTCTTATCATCCATCAGGTCTGGAGAGTAGCCAAGAGCAATGGCAATAACCCGTATTGTCTGGGGGTCTATGAAACCCTTCTGATCAAATGACTCAGAGGCAAGCCAAGACCATCACTTGCTGACATGATCAGTGTTCTATTGCTGTAAGAAGACATCATGACCATGGCGACTCTTTTAAAAGAAAATATCTAATTAGGCCAGCTTACAGTTTCAAAGGTTTAGTTCATTAATGTCATGCCAGGGAGCACGGTAGCACACAGGCAGACATAGAAGCTGAGAGTTCTCCATCGGATCTTATGGCAGCTGGAAGAGAGTCTCTGGGCCTGGCATGGGTTTCTGAAACCTCAAAGCCCACCACAATGACACACTTACTCCAACAAGGCCACACCTCCTAATCCTTTCAAATAGTGCCACTCCCATACCACTCAAATATGTGAGCCTAAGGGGCCATTCCAATTCAAACCTCCACCCTTGGCTTTTTTCAATTGGAAAGCCTGTGGTATCTGGTATGGGCATCTTCTCCATTTAAATGCTTCAACAATGTATATATACTTCAAAAATCTTCCTCTACAGTAGTGGCTACAGTAGTAGTTGCGGCTTCCCCAAAGATCTATAGATCTGTGTACTCCCTCCCTTACCCTGGCCTCAAGTCCCTTAATCCCCATTCCACCTCCAGGCTGTCTGCATTCTATCTCCCCACTCTCAGAAGCTGTGGTGCCAGTAAGGGGGGTCCTCAGTTGGCAGGGGCTGTGGCGGTAGATGGGAGCTGCTACTTACAGTGCATTCAAAAAGTGAGGGCTTGGGTAAGCAGGTGGTGAGAGAGACCTGTGTGAGGTACGCTGCTCTTTGGGGCCCTCTGGTGGCAGACACTGGAGTTTCTGGGTGAGCGTGGGTACCTGGGAGGTAGAGAAGAGAAACAAGAGGAGGTTTAGAGATCGGCCACAGGCTTGTTTTTAAAGAAAAGGGAGGGAAGTGTGTATGGAAGCCTCTTAAGCTCCCTGATTCTTGCTCTTGATTGTGTAATGTCTCTTGTCCATCAGTCTAACGTTGTTTCCAGATCCCACCAGACAGACGCCATGGTTGACCTAGGAGGAAACCTTAGGATTTCAGGGTTGAGAAACATTTCCATAGACTTAGTGTTGGCACTGTCATTAGCAATTCAGTACTTGAGAGGCATCTCAGAAGAGGAAAGCACTTGCTGCTCTTTCAGGGGACTGGAATTTAGTTCCCTATACCCATGCATGGCGACTGATGATTGATTGCCAGTAAATACAGCTGCAGGGGACCTGGCTCCTCAACAAAACAAGACAGAAAGAGAAGAAAGAAAAGAAGAGGGAAGGAAGAGAGTGGAGGAGGCTGGGAGGATGGTGGTGCTAGGGATAAGACCATCTGTAGGGCAAGCATAAGGACCTGAGTTTGGATTTTCAGTACCCACATTAAGAAAAAAACAGTGCATACACACACACATACCATACACATATATACACACATCACACATGCCACATACCGCGCACACACATCACAAAGTATGCACATACCATATATCATAATATACATCACCCACACACACCACACAATACACATACCACAAACCACACACACGTATACACACACCACATACTACATATGCACACACTCACACTCAACACATACACATATACCCACACCACACCAACACATCACACACACATGTACACACACCACACATCACACACACACAACTCATACACACACCAAACATGCACACAATACATCACATACATACATATACACACATACATTCTCACACATATAAATAAAAATATAGAGAACACTTTATAATTAAAAAGGGATTTAATGTAGATTAATTTTATTTCATTACAAAAACCCCAAACCTGTCGCTTTCATGCACCTGCCTGGTGTTTACAACAGATCGCTCAGCAATGTAAAACTTCTGGTGTTTGTAGAACATTTTGTGGTTTTTAGAAGTTTACAAAGCTCTTTAAGCTTTCCAGAAAGTACTATATTGTGCACAGGACTGAACCCTCATAAATATGCTGTGGCTTATAAAGAGTCTTACAAGAGACACAGAAGTGTCACTTGAAAAAATTCCTTTGGCAGCAGTCATTCTTATGAAGTGATTTTCCATTTCATAGAGTAAATATTTTGCTAAACCTTTTGTAATGGTCACAAAGAAGCTGCCATGAATAAAGGGCTTTATTTTGCCCACAAAGCACATTAAATAGAAAACCACTTGATGGTAGCTTAAAAAATTTCAACACCCTTGAAGGGAGGGAATCTTTTTCAGTCTTCCAACATTGATTTGACATGCTTCCTGAATGTCCATTGGGGGCAGGCAAGATGCTAAGTGTGGCCTTTGGCAGTTAAACCAAGAAAACACTCTGTTCTAGTTCCATTTCTGTTGCCATAATAAAATTCCCTGACAAACAGCAACACAGCGGAGGAAGGGTTTCTTCTGCGTACAACTCCAGGTTCCAGCCCCTTGGAGGAAGGGAAGTCAAGGCAGGAACTTCAAACAGGTTCACATCACATCCACAGTCAAAAGCAAAAAGAAACGAACACACACACCCTTGCTTGCTTGCTTATAGGTAACTTTCTCTAATCTTACATAGTTCAGGTCCCCAAGCCAGGGTCTTAATAAACCAATTAACAATCAAGACAATCTCCCCACTCAGAAGAACCCAATGCAGACAATCCCTCATGAAGAATTTCTTCCCAAGGGATTCTGCCTAGTGAAACCCTGTCACAAAACAGAACAAACCAAACAAACAAAAAACCAACCACATCGCTGGGTCCCTGGAAAATTTGGTATAGAGATGTATTGTAAATAAATACAGGATCACGCTGTGTAACCCAGGCTGTCTTCAAACATTATAGCCTGATCCTTCTGAGTGCTAGCATTAGAGGCCAGAGCATCCAGGCTGGGATAGGTGTAACCTTAAACTTTACAGAGTGGGTAAGACTACATTCTCCCAGCCTAAGAGCCTGTGTCCAGAATTCTTTCTCCCCTCAGTTACTCTTGCAGTTCCAGTATTTGCCCTGCAGGTAGGACACCAGCCCCAGGAGAGCCCCAGCAGAGCTCAGACTGTCCATTCTTGGCTTTTCATCACTATAACCACCATAACTCCTGAGACAACTAACACACACAGAGAAAAGTTAATTTGGGTTCACAGACTTGAAGGACCCAGTGTAAGCAGGTGGAACCATTGCTGTGGACACTCTGAAGGACATGCTGTATAGCAGTGTTGGGGGACATTTGGTGCAGCAAGTGATTGACTTCATAAACAGGGAGGCAGAAAGAGACGGATCCCAAAGCCACTTCAAAGATACCGCCAGGACTAAGGACATCTCACAAGGTTCCGCTTCCAAAAGTTCCACCATCTCCAAATAGGGCCATCCTGAAGATTGAGTTAGCATAGAAACCTATACGGGACATTCAACTGCCCACCCTTTAAAAACCTCACTATTAGACACCTAGTTGCTATTTCTCCTGTCCTTAGTTGGCTTTGGGGAAGGCGTTGGATGCTAGGGAGAGTAAAAACTGGGTGGAGAGGCATCTCTCTGGGTAAGAGACAGTGCTATAGACACATGAGAACCAGAGGTCAAATCCCCATCACTCATGTACATAGCTGAGTGTGGCCATGTGCACCTCTAGCCCTAGCACTGGTAAGGGGAGCAGAAACAGGAGCATCGATTGGGCTTCTCAATGGGAGACCAGGTTTGAAGTGAATAAGATGGAGATTGATAGCATAATTGCATGCAGACACATAGACACACACAGACACACACACAGAGGAAGGGGGGATTGTTCAAAATTATTACCCTAACCTGTGGATGCTCTCCTACCTTGCTTTTCTGTAAAAAATTCAATGAATGCTCTTTTTCTTTGTGGCACTACAGATGGAATGAACCCAGGACCATGAGAATGCTAGAAAGGTGCCTACCACTGAGCCACAGCTCCAGCCCCTCACTGGGGATTCTATGCAGGGGCTCTACCAATGAGCCACACCCCAGCCCCTCACTGGGGGATTCTAGGC
>LOJH01037504.1:0-15252 GCA_001685095.1 Ellobius talpinus | reverse complement strand
TCAACTGTGCCACAAGGACATGTGCTCAACTATGTTCATAGCAGCTTTGTTTGTGATGGCCAGAACCTGGAAACAACCTAAATGCCCCTCCACAGAAGAATGGATAAGGAAAATGTGGTAATTTACACAATGGAGTAATACACAGAGGAAAAAATAATGACATCTTGAAATTTGCAGGCAAATGAATGGAGCTAGAAAACANNNNTAACCCAGACCCAGAAAGACAATTATCACATGTACTCACTAATAGGTGGTTTTTAAACACAAAGCAAAGAAAACCAGCCAACAAATCACAATCTCAGAGAATCTAGACAACAATTAGAACCCTAAGACAGACATCCATGGATCTAATCTACATGGGAAGTAGAAAAAGACAAGATCTCCTGAGTAAATTGGGAGCATGGAGACTTTGGGAGAGGGTTGAAGGGGAGGGGAGAGGAAGGAAGGGGAGCAGAGAAAAATGTAGAGCTCAATAAAAATCAATTAAAAAATAAGTGAGGCAGGAAAACCACCGTGCCTCTTTTCTGTCTGGTGTGCCTTTAAGTCAAAAGTATACCTTAGTTTTCAGAAAGAAAAGCTGTATAAAAAGGAATCCTGAGCTATCTATACTATTAATTAGATGTCTTTGTGCACACACACACCCACAGACACAGACACACGTGAATGTATGTGAATGTATGTATATATGTGTGTGTGTGTCTGTGTATATATGTATAAATAAATATAAATAAATAAACACACACATACATTTTATCTGCAGTGTACTGTGCTGGGATAGGAATCAGGTAAATGCCATAACTTCAATATGACAATTAGCCAGTCTCTCGTTCCAGAATTCAGTTAGAAGACAGAGGTGGGGTTTGCTGTTGTTTCCTGTTTGTATCAGAAAAGAAGGGCTTACCCAGTGCATGGTGGCATCAGGAGTTAGTTGCCAGGGCTGCTCTGTCATCCTAGGAGATTCACCCACATCCATGTACTTCATTGTCACAGAGAGTTTGTGCCTTACAGATGGCCACCCCTCTACTTTGCAGCTGAGATTATTAGAATTAAGGAAGAGTGGCCAGGACCCCAGAGCCAAGCATGGCAGGCAGGGATGCATACCCAGATGGTCTCAGTCAAGACTCTGATGGAGAGTCTGCGCTCCATCTGTCTTTAGAATTAAATCACAGGTTTCAGCCTCCAATCGGAGAACAGCTTGTGTTGGCAAACCATTCTATGGACAACAATGATAAACACAAGATTAAAGAGAAAACAGCTGTAGAAGACACAAAGGATGCTGGGAGGAAAGTAGGGTGGTCCCAGGGAGGTCATGAGCAAGGAGGACCCTGCTGCTCCGAGATACATGCTCATCCAGTGCTTCCCCTGAACACCTTCCGTGTCTCCAACCATGGAACAGGTGGAGCCAAACCACAAAGATACACTTAGAGGATGGGAAAAAACTGAAATAGAAAAAAATGCTAAAAAGGAGAGGCCCATATCCTGGCTGACCCCTGAACTCTAGGCTTCTGAAGATGCCACATAAACCCAGGGAGACCTTATGTAATACCTATGGGAAATCCAAGGACCATCTTCCAAAGATCAAGTGTGCTAGTCAGTGCCCGTCACTGCAGCAACACACCTGAGTTGATCAGCTTGCAAAGAGAAACTGGGCTCATAACTTGGGAGATTCCAGTCCTAGCTGGCCCTGATGCTTTCAGGTCTATGACAAGGCACCGTTCTCCTAGGAGACCACGTCTCTACCTCCTCTACAGACCCTACTACCTCCCAACAGTGTGGCTCTGTCAGATCAAAATGACAGCAGAGTTGACACAACTCCAGATTGGAAGGGCAAGGACCCAAACGAGTCATGTCTGTCCACAGCACCTCTGGGGTGTATGGAAGGCAACAGACCAGATCTGCCAGAGAATCTGTTAGCACCCCTAATTTTTAACTTAATGCCTAGATCAGCAGGGGAACCATCCCAGAGAGCACAGACTAAGAAGACCCACCATCTTTGAAGAGTGAGTTGGGTCGTAAGAAATGTTAGCTCATGTCTCTAGACTTACCTAAGGATGAGCATGTGACCCACCAAAGAGCCATGACCTTCAGGAGCCTCATCCAAGCCACTGTCACCAACCAAGTCAGTCAGTGCTTGGCTGATACTCAAAGGCATTCAATGAGGTTCATGCTCATTTAAACATCTCTCTGGCTGGACAAAGCACATTTGGGGTTAGAAATCTCTAGCCACTCATTAAAGAGTTTCTGACATAATGTCACTGCCACAGATGTTCAAAGTCCTTGTTCTGTCTAAATGCAGATATTTTTTCTTAAACTCCTGTGATGGAGTAAAGGTTTTGCTATGAGGCTTCTCTGGATTCTAGACTTCCTCTCAATCTCGAAGAAAGAGTGTGGGCTCTGCCACAAGCCAGAGGAGAGTGACAGGCAGTAGGTAGGTGACTGGGGCAAGGGGCTTTTCCACAGAACTACTCCCTAGCCAGACTGAGCAGTCTCCTTTGTCTCTCTCAGGCCAGCTTCTTCCCTCTAGCCTGTCCCCTAGACACCACAGCTTCACAGAAGCCCATTTGCTTTTTGTCAAGGACTCTGGTAGGTGACTGTCTTGTGATGGAACTTCTTAATTTAGTCACTTTTGGGAAGAATCCAGGCACACTGCACACTGCACAGAGCACAGTCAGAGACTCATACATGAGAACTGAGAAAGAAAAAGAATGGGAATGCGGGAGGAGGTAGAGAGAAAGGAAGAAGATAGAAGGAGAAAAGGGAGAAGGAATGGAGGAGTGGGGGGAGCGGGAAGAAAAGACAAAGGCAAAAATAATAGAAGCTACAATGTGACCAGGCTTGGAATTCTCTTAATGGGATAAGAAACCTCTGTGAAGATTTCTCTGTGTTCCTTGTCAGAGCTTACTTGACCAGCATCCTTCTCCCCTGTTTCCCAAGCACCCTTCTCTTCTGTTTCCCCAGCATCCCATCTCTTCTGTTTCTTCAGCATCCCTTCTGTCTCTCTAGAATCCCACATTTCCCTTATGAAGCTTCTCTGGGCCTCATGGGCAGAAGAGGTAAATGCCTGCCAGGTATCTGTGACCTTGCATGAGAAAGGAGAGTCTCGGGTGACAATAGCACCCTGGCAGGTTAGAGCCACTGGCACAGGGCCTCTAAATATGTGGAACTTTATAAAAGGTAACCATCATTGCTCAGAGTCTAAACAGACCTGTCAGTCACATCAAGGGCAGTTGTCAGTTTGTTGGGAGTGTGTAGGACTTGAGGACCTACATGGAATTGAAAATCTGTGGCACAGCCATTGAAACCACCACAACAGGTGTGTACACTGTCCTCTGGCAGAGTCTCTGCAGATGGCCATGTGACTGCCAATAAGGAACATGCTCTCACCTTAAGGATGGATTTAGGTTACCCCAAATTCCATGTCCCAAATTCCATTTTGCAATGTAGGTATCTGTTTCATGATTTTTTTTACAGTCACAGAATGATGAAAGTCATAAATCAAGATGCCTTTCAAGTTGATTAGTGGAGACATCTGCTAGGCAGGTTACAGAGAGATGGGAAGTCTATGCTGTATCTCAGATGCTGTCCAAGACCATTCTTAGCCTTTGGGCCAGAGAAGCTAGGGGTCTGTTTGTACATTCCCCCAAAGGATTTTACATGACAATTGAGAGAATTCTGAGTCAAACACAGGTGGCTGATGAATGACTCCTAAGGGAACTAAATGGGCCAAGATAGCACAGCTCCAGATTACAGAATCCCAACTTTCCACAAACGCTGAAGTTCTCGACAATCAGTTCTGTAGAATCTTTACATGGTGAAATAATGTGCCTGGCATAAAGCAAAAGGGAATGTCACAAGAAGGCACTGTATTACCCAGGGCCCAGAAAAGCGGATCCTCCACAAAGCTGCTCTGGTCCATAAAGCATCCCTTAGCCCAGTCTGTTTAGGAGGCAGTAAAGTGGTGTGGGAGGTCCTTCTGTCTATTGTTGCTTTCATTGGTTAATGAATAAAGAAACTGATTTGGCCTGATAGGGTAGAACAGAATTTAGGTAGGTGGCGAAAATTAAATGGGATTCTGGTAGAAAGGAGGCAGAGTGAGAGATACAACATGGAGTGGCCAGAGTCAGACATGCTGAATCTTTGCCAATAAGCCGCTGCCACATGGTGATATGCAGATTAATAGAAATGGGTTAAATTAATATAAGAGTTAGCCAGTAAGAAGCTAGAGCTAATGGGCCAAGCAGTGTTTTAATTAATACAATTTCTGTGTGATTATTTCGGTTCTGGGTGGCTGGGCTGCCGGGATGAACAAGCAGTCCCCTACAACAGAAAAGAGAAAGCTGCAGTTGTTAACTCTTGGCCTCTTGTGTGACTCTGATTGTGCAGGCTCAGGATTGCTGGTCACCACATCAATGATCAATGCTGATCTGGCTCCCTGGAGTCCTCCACAGGTGCACTCGGTGTGGCAACTAAGAATGAAGGAAGCTATTCCAGAGACACCTGTGTGCCAGCAGCCCAGGAAGCTCTTCTCAGGTGTGCGTCTTTGACACACCAGTTAAACAGAGAAGGTATGCGAAAGGCAGAGAAAGGAGGTTTATTTAGTGTGGCCACATTGGAAAGAGGAACTAGGAGGCCCAGTGACCGACCCCACACAGTCCATCTGTTCTGGTGTCCTGGCATAACAGTGCTCTTCTGTGCAGAAACAGCGCAGGCTGCCTCTCGTACTGGACCGTATTCTGTTCTGACTTAGTCCCAGGCCGCAGATAACTTCCAAGAATAGATGATGGGATAGCCAGAGGATGCCAAAGCTCAGGTGTGTTCAGGGGGCTAATGGATTCTCACAATAAACAGGAGCAGGTACCTGCCAGAATTTCAGCTGGGGGCCAAACATCAGAAAACATGAATAATTTTGATAAGCTTACTTCCAACTGCTTCCCTTAAGCCTGAAGCTGTCTGGTGATGGAGAAGCTGGGTGGGGGTCGGAGGAACATTAGAGGTGTGTCTAGATGTGCAGAGTAGCCCCTTGGCTGGACACAATTATCTGGTATGCAGCCAGACAGCACTGAAAGGACCCAGATCCTGTGTGGATGGGTGCTGCATGCTTGCTCTTAGCTCTCTGCCTTTGACAGCAAAGGCCAGATCAGACAAGGAAGACAATGGTCCCTCCTGGCTGAAGGCTTCTTTTCCTCATTGAAACAGTGTCTGCAAAGACAGGATAAGGAACGAGCTAGCGCAGGATCCTGAGCAGAGTGATAAATGCATGGCCCTGTGGGACCTCTGTTCATCCTTTGCCCAAATACTCTGTGGAGACTCCTCAAATACTCTGCATCCGTGATCAGGGGCTTTGGATTCTACTGGCCAGATATGGGGCAGCTAAAAATAGCCCATAATAGAAGCAGAGTCTGTAACTCAGTAGCTCTAAAGGGTTCTGCTCACTCACAGAAGGAGTCCCCCATGCTGTGGTCCTGCCATCATGCCTTCCCTGCCAGGATGGATTGGATCTCTAATCAAACTGTGAGCCTAACTAAACCAGCGCTTTCTTTAAAGTGTTTTATCAGGTATTTTGTCACAGCAATGAACAAAGTAGTCAATGCAAAGTAACCAATACAAAGTAGCCAATATAAAGTAGCTAATACAAAGTAGCCAATACAAAGTAGCTAATACAAAGTAGCCAATACAAAGTAGTCAATACTAAGTAGCCAATACACAGTAGCCAAAATACACAGCCCCTGCTTCTCCATACAGCAGGCTAACCAAGAGGCAGTCCCAGTGATTCAGTGTGGTCAGAGCTGGGCTCTATGTTCTGTCACTCAGTGTTCCCCACTTTCTCACTTCCTGAAGGACTCTGCCGCTGCTCTCAGCACACAGTGACTGATTCTGCCTTTAGTATTGATTTTTTTTATTGGTTCCCCCCCAAGACAGGGTTTCTCTGTAGCTTTGGAGCCTGTCCTGGAACTCACTCTGTAGACCAGACTAGCATCAGACTCACAGAGATCCACCTGTCTCTTCCTCCTGAGTTCTGGGATTAAAGGTGTATGCCACCACTGCTTGTCTGACTTGATTCTACCTTTAGAACATCCTTGCTTCCAGCTGAAAGTAAACACTACCTGGCAGATGATGGAAGGGTACCTAAAAAGATCAAGGCTTTGCTTTATCTATAAACAAAGATGATTGCTTTGCAAAACATACTGCCAGGCGATCTTGTCTATTTCCCCTTTCCAGGTGGATCTGTGTATGTTTTTCTTAGGGTTCACCTTGTTACTTAACTTCTGTAGGATCATGGACTATAGGCTCAATAATCTTTGCTTTACAGCTAGTATCCACTTATGAGTGAATACATACCATGTTCATCTTTCTGGCTTTGGGTTATCTCACTCAGGATGGTTTTTTTCCAGTTCCACCCATTTGCATGCAAATTTCAAGATGACATTGTTGTTTGTTTTGTTTTGTTTTTACCTCTGAGTAGTGCCCCAATGTGTAAATGTGCCACATTTTCTTTATTCATTCTTCAGTTGAGGGACATTTAGGCTGTTTCCAGGTTCTGGCTATTACAAATAATGATGCTACAAACATAGTCATGGGGGTGGGGAGAGAAGGTAGAAGGCAAAAAAAGACGGGAGAAGGGTAATGGGGAGGAGAACTTGAGGGAATGGGATAGTTGAGATGGAGGAAGGACAGAGATGAGAGCAAGGAAAGAGATATTTTGATTGAGGGAGCCATTATGCCTAGCAACCTGGCCCTTTCTTCCTTTCCAGGTCTGCTGCTTTCCCAGTGGTTCTTCTTGTTCCTTATTTCCGGACTCCAAGACGTTCATGATGCTGCTTATATCTGCTTGGGTTGGAGAGTATGTGTGTGAACAGTGTGTGCTGGGTGTTGATAAAGCTCGGGAGAGAAGACTCCAGGTGTGGAGACCAGGGATTACTGGTGTGAGAGTTGAATACATGGCCCCCCTCGACTCATGGGTTTGAATACTTGGCCTATAGGGAGTGGCACTTTGAGGAGATGTGCCCTTGTTGGAGAAAGTGTGTCTCTGTGGAGGTGGGCTTTGAGGCCTCATATGCTCAAGCCATGCCTAGTGTGACAGTTCACTTCATGTTGCTTGTGGATCAAGATGTAGAACCCTCAGCTGCCTCCCCCACACCACATCTACCTGCAAGCTGCCATGCTTCTCTTTATGACAATATGGACTGAACCTCTGAAACTGTAAGCCAGCCCCAATTAAATGTTTTCCTTTATAAGAGTTGCTGTAATCATGGTGTCTCTTCACAGCAGTAGAAACCCTAAGACAAGTGGGCAGCTAAAGTTAGCAGTGTCTCTCCAAATGCACAGTCTCAGGATCTGTGCACAGGTCACTCCCAAATGTTATTCAACATTATGCACTCAATTCTTGAAAAATCTCTTAATCCAACCATTTTCTACAGAACTACTTAATTTCCCATCATCAGAATGTACAGAGGAGTTTGTGCACAGACCATCCATATTTAGTACTGGCAGATGAAGACAACTGATAATTATCAAGTGTCTCCCACAGTCAACGGAGGGTGGAGGTGGGAGTGGGCAGCAGTGAGATACCTGGAAATAAACTCTTTATGCCACAGCTGGGCAGAGAGACAACCTGGAATCCAAGCTCATGAAACCCATGGAGAAAACTGTGTTCATCCCAATGTGACCAGAGGGGTGGAGGATGTTCTTGAAATGGGAACCTCAAGGGCCCAGTGCTGAGTCAGCTCACAGGACACATTTATAAAGGCTATGGACCCACCTCATCCACAATGCTTCACATCCTGGTCCATCCATTGCAACTGCTGTTAGAGATGAAGGAATAACTGAGAATCATTTCTGTGTTGGCATTTAAAAGATGGTGGGAGCTAATGAGTCAGTCTGAGATCTCCACAGTGGACTTGGAGTGAGCACAATCAGGTGTACTTCTGATGCTTTTTGGAAAAGCTATTTGGTAATCAAAATACATGAGGATGTCGGCTAAGAAAATCTCCTTAGGCCTCTAACTACCTAAGCAAAGCAAAACAACAATGCTAGTGAAGAGAATTTATCTTTTCCAAAAGAAATATGGAGATCAAAGTGCATCAGACAGAATGACTGAGAGACATTATCTTCTTCTCTGTCTCCCCTGTCTTCTGTGAGCACTTTGTAGTGGAGGGCTGGTGTGGGAGGTCCTTCTGTCTGCATGTTGCTTTTATTAATTAGTGAATAAAGAACTGCTTTGAGCCTATGGCAGGGAAGAATAGAACTAGGCAGAGACAGCTAGGCTGTATGCTGGGAGAAAGAAGGGAGGAGTCAGAGAGATGCCATGGAGCCTCCACAAGAGTCAGACATGCCGAAACTTTGCCAGTAAGCCACTGCCATGCAGGAATACACAGATTAATGGAGATGGGTTAAATTAAGATGTAAGAGGTAGTCAATAAGAGCTAATGGGCCAAACAGTGATGTGATTAATACAGTTTCTGTGTGATTATTTCAGGGCTTGGCAGCCAGGAACCAACAAGCAGCCCTCCTCCAACAGAGGGCATCTGGCATTAGGACTCCAGACTGAAGATGAGGAAGGCTGTGGCCAGGAACAAGGCCCCTCAGGCAGTTCTCCACACCTTACTGAGTATCCCTGAGGAATGAGCCCCTGTCCTTGCTAAACTTTGTTTTTCTCACCCACAAAATGAGAGCATAAAAGCATGCATTTTGCAGGTCTTGTGTAAAATATGAGAAAGGCAAACATCAAATAAAATCCTGTGGCAGGTTGCCTAGTGGAAAGAAAGTACTCATTGACCTCAGCCCTATAACAAAGGCAAGAAGAAATGTAAATGATAGTTTTGGTACCTGCAGTCCACCCCAAGCCATCAGCTCCAGGGCAATGCCCTCTCCCTGACCTCCTTCTCTCCTTCTGGGTATTGTATGTGGATAATAAAGATCCTGTTCCTGCTACCATGCTTCACTTTCTCAGCCATTATGGATGCTCATCACTCTGGAACCATAAACCAAAACAGGAACAAAAGCAAGCAAGCAAGCAAACAAACAAACAAAAAAACCCACTTCCTTAAGTTGCATTTGTTCATGGTGTTTTACCAGAGCAACAGAAAAGTAATTAATAGACCTTCTGCAGTTGAGTCTTTAATAGACTCAAAAATGTGCCTTACCATTATGTTTTCTGTTGGTAAAGGGCAGGAAATAGGCAAAATTTTGAAGTAGAAAAAAATTGATCTGGTGTCATTGTGAACCTTAAAGAATATTAGTGCAAAAATGAGCAATTTTGCTTCAAAGAAAAATCAAGAGGGCTGGAGAGCTGCTGGAAGGATGGCTCATAGGTTGAAGGCGTATATTGCTCTCATGAAGGATCCGAGTTCGGTTCCCAGCAGCCATGTCATTTGGCTCACAAGCAACTGTAACTCCAGCTTCAGAGGGTGTGATGCCCTCTTCTGGCCTCCAGGGCACCTGTACACACATGCAATATACCTACACACAAACACAAAGGCACACCAGTAATAAACTAAATACATAGTTTATTTTGAGTGAGGCATGAGAAAGCCTGGAGTAGGAAAACAGACTCAAGTTATGCTGAGTTATATATGTCACTATGGAAATTTTATATAAACTTTTATAATGACAAAACATAAGAAAGTCATACATTGATATATTTACCAATTACTTTGATGGAGGCATCAGGTAGGTGGGCTACTGCAGAGCAGGGACCCACATCTCCAGGCTTTAGATACCAACTTAGAACATTGTCAGCTTCAGGGTTGTAGAGCCAGAAAGGACAACTGCTTGCCAGAAGTCACTTCCCTTTCCCTACCTCTAAATGCTACCCAGTGGTATGGCAGACCCAGAGTCTGACAGATCCCACCCTGCTTCTAGGAGTACCTAACTTGAGAATAGTTCTTGTGTGATTAAACTCAGTTAGATTCAAATTTGCCAAAAAGCAGCAGCCAAGAAAAATAACAAAGGGTGGTGGAAAGGGTGTGAAGAAGAGGGAAACTGGGAGGAGGGGGAATGGGAAGCCTCGGGTATCTCATAACTTTGTGAAGTAGATTGTGCAAAACCCTGCACCTATGAGCTCAGCTGTTTGCTCTGCAGAAGCAGTAAACACAGTTTCATCCTTTAGAGGACCCCTTAGAGGTCAGCTCAGCTTAAGGATATATTCTAAGAGCTCTGTCTAGTCATCACAAGGATGCTGAGTTGGATAAAGAGATTGGCAGTAAATGGTCATTAAGAGAGACTAAAGATAGCCCAGGGTAATTTGGGCTCTTGATCTTTAACATTTCATCTCACCACAATCATGATGACTTTGTTTTCCAAGGTCAGTCTCAAGGCTCTTCTACCCAGCTGTGGCTTCCCAAGACAGACTGAGTTCACAAAAAAATTTCTATAGTCATTTTGGTTTTTAAAGTTAAAAAGAAGAATTAAACAAAACTGAATTTGGCCAAAAAGAGCTTCCATACAAATGTGATCATGTCCTCTCTTGGCCCACTGCAACTTAACTCTGTGTATAAACAGGAATGGATCCAAACAGGACTCTGTCTGTCCAGCAGGTAACAGTCTCAGCCAATCAAAGTAGCAAGTCTTCAACCAATCAAAGTTGAATAAAGTAGACATCAGATTTTTACTTCATTGCTTATATGTATTTATGTGTATGTGTGTGCATGCATGTGCGCATACATTTGGGTGCCTCCAGAGGCTGGAAGATGGCATAGAATTCCCCTTGGAGCTGGAGTTATGCTGGTTATGAGCCAGTGTGGGTGCTGGGAACTGAATTCAGGTAAATAGGACAGAATTTGGTGCCAGGAATGGTATTGCTGTGACAGGCCTGACCTTGTGTGTGAAAGAATGTGGGAGACATTGGGACTTTAGACTGGGAAATTGATTGAATGCTGTGAGTTGGGCTAAATGGACCATTCTAGAAGGAGCATGGAAGACAATTGTGCTGAGAACACTGGATTCTGGAGGCCAAGCTTAGGAGGTTTCAAAGGGGAATGATATCAGCAACTGGGCTACGGACCATTCTTGTGAAATTTTGGCAAAGGAAGTGGCTGCTTTTTGCCCTTGTATGAAGAATCTGTCTAAGATTAAGTTGAAGAGTTTTAGACTAATTTATCTGACAGAGGAAAATTCAAGACAGCCTAAAATTGACTCCATGATGTGGTCATTTGTAGTCACTCTTATGCAGGTCTACAGTGAAAAAAAGAGCAGGCAGGGAAAAAAGAATTACAAAATGTACAGTTTGGGGAGAAAATGAGCACCAGAAAATTTACTGTTGGAGCCAAGGCTTGTGCTGAAGGAGATGAGAGGCCTGATTCATAATGAAATAAAAGGATCGATGCTTTCAAGACAAGACCTCACCCTGGTAATCTTCTAACTTGTAAAACAAAAAAGGTCTTGGGAATTATCTGTTCCTATAAAGCAGAAACATAGCATTACATCACTTACATAAATGTAATTCAAGGAGGAGACCAGTCTCCATCCCAAGCAATTCGCTGAGCTTGGTGGCATTGACCACATGGTTAGGCCTTTAGATTCACTTAATATACAGGAGTAAAGGGGTTGTGGTTTCTTCCTCCACAGCTAAGGCTGTGGCCAGTCACGTGGCAGGAAGTTCCCTCTTAGAGACCTGGGGTTGGCACTAAATGGAGTGGTGCAGGTGAAGCCTGGGAGACACTGGAGTCCCCAGGATGTGGGAGATGCCAGAGCCTGTCTCCAGAGCTGCTGGAGACAGAAAGGTAACCAGCCCAAGAGAGAACAGTGCATTGCCATCAGCAGCTGAGGAGGAAGAGCCATCTAAGCCCCTTGACATCAGACACTGAGCTACAGAATTTGTATTTTTCCATGTAGGGTTTCTCCTTGCTTTGATCCAGTGATTCCTCATTGTGGTCTCCTTCTTCCCTCTGAGAATAGTAATATATATTCTGTGTCATTGTGTGTTGGAGATATGTCATTTCCTTTTTGATTTTATAGGAGGTTATAATTAAGAGATTGACTTAAATCTCAGAAGAGACTTTGGACTTTTAAACAGTGTTGAGACTGAAGAACTATGGGGGCTTCTGAAGTTCAACTAAACACATTTTGATAATGATATGGCCAGGAGCCTATGGGGACCAAGGGAGGGATGTGGTGGTTTGTGTTAGACTAGCCACCATAGGATCATAGGTTTGAATGCTTGATCTCAAGTTGGTGGAATTGTTTGGGAAGGATTGGGTGGTGTGGCCTTGTCAGAAGAGATGTGCCACTGGGAGTAGGCTTTGAGGTTTCAAAATCCCACACCATTTCTGGTTAGTTCTCTCTCTCCTTTCCTCCCTCCCTCCCCCCTCTGCCTCCTACATTCAGATATAGATATAAACTTTGAGAAGCTGCTTGTGTCTGCCTGCCTGCCTGCCTGCCTGCCTGCCTGCCTGCCTGCCTGCCTGCCTACCGACATGTTCCCTGCTACGATAGCCATGAACTCACCTTACAAAACTGTAAGCCCCAAATAAACTCTTTCTTCTATGGAGTGCCTTGGTCATGATATCTTATCATAGTAATAGAAAAATATTCTGGTCAAATTTACCCTTTCCTCACTTCCATCTCCTGAAGGTGACTTCTCATTTTCTGTTTCTATAAGCATTATCTAGTATGTGGCTAACCTAGAGTCTTGCAAATTACATTGCTTCCAGGGGCTCCCCAGTGTGAGAACTGTTCTTTGTCTCAGTTAAAGACAGTTATATTTAATGTACCTAAAGTTGATGTGTGTGTGTGATGTATGTGTATGAGTGTATATGTGCATGCATGTGTATAGAGGTCAGAAGCTGACATTAGGTGTCTTCCTCAATTACTGTCCACTTTATTTTTGGAAATGAGTTCTCTCACTGAACTTGGCCAGAGATCACAGGTTTGGCTCATGTCCAGCAAGCCTCTGAGATTGGTCTGTCTCCATATGTACAACAGTGGGTTTGCAGACCTGCAATGCTATGCCAGGCTTCCATGTAGGTTCTGGGAGCTGCCCTTGAGTCCTCATGTTTGAGCAGCAAGCACCTCACTCACTAAGACATCTCTTCAACCCTCTAAAACTTTTTTTAAATAACAAGAAAGGAATATAAAAGAAAAAGAAGGAAGAGACTAGGAAGGACAAGATACCATCTGAGGAGAAGATAGGAGGCCTGTAACAGTGTGTATAACTTGAACAAATCTGTCATTTACTCTTCAGAAGGTCAAATGGGGGTCATCTATCATTTCTTGACATTGTGCAGGTAACAGTGACTTTATTTTTCCAATAGCTACCCCTTTCATGAGGAGATTGGCACCATTAATACTGTAGCCAGGAAACCCAAGACCTTGTTAATAGCTTTATAATATACTCTTTATCTTTATTCTAGCAAAAAATCTAAATCCTTTCCTATAATTACATGGATTAAATTACAATATAATAGAGGTACCTGGGGTTGTGAAATGAATCATTGCCTCTGGGCAGGGATGTTTTTGTGGTGGCACAAACCTGTACTCCCAGGACTTGGGGAGACTGGAGAAGGATACTGAATTTAACACTAGCCTGGGTTGCATAGTGGCTGGGAAGCCAGACTAGACTGTAGTGACCCAGAAGCTCCTCCTAAAGCTTCATCAGCACTGTTGGGTTCAGCTACAAGGAATAGCTAGTCCATTCCATTTCCTTTGAGACTGAATTTTACTACGTAACCCATACTAGGTTTGGACTCTCTATCCTTCTGCCTTATCCCCCAAGTGCTGGGATTGCAGACATGACCCACTGTGCCTGGATACTTCATTCCATTTCATAAATAAACAAACAGCAACAAAACAGAGCCTGGGGCTGGGTAGATAGTCTGCAAAGTGTTTGGCACAAGGACTGGAGTTCAACTTTCAAAATCCAGATACAAGTTTGTTCTTGGTTTTCCAGTTTAACTGTATATATTAAGGCTGTATTGCTGAAGACACCACACAGTGTGGCTGCAGGTTATAGGAGAACCTATCTCAAACCTACCAGGAAAACTCCTCCCTGCTGGCCAGCTGTCATAGCACTGGTGTGGGGGGATGCTATGAAGGATACTGGGAGAGAAAATACATCAGTGGTCTTACCCAGTGCTGGACTCTGAACTCTGCAATGTTGACTTGCCGAACAAGATGCGTCCACCAGCGCAGTAGTGGCAGGAATATTATAAGGGTAGCTGACAACTAAGCACTTTCTGATTGGATTTGAAACCTTCTCAAGAAGAGGGAATTCCATGCCTGCTACTATAATTTTGGTCATGACTTGGGTAACCCTAGGTCTTAGAGTAGAACCTACCTACTACTTTTTTGCTAAATGATGATGATGTCAAATTACCTTCTAAATATTTATGTTTATGTCAGTAGACTGGGCTGTTGTCAACCATGGTCAGAGAAGCTTCTTCCTACAGCGGGTAGCAGTCAATGCTGAGGTGTGTAAGTGGTCAAAGTGCTGAGAATTAGAGACTGAGTGCTCAGCCCTATGTGGGACACCTTCATCAATATCCCCCATTACCACTTAGGCTCAGGAAAGGTCATAGAAGAGACAGAAAGAATGTATGAATTTGGGGGAGAGGCAGAAATGTGTGAAATGTTGACTTCTGTATATGACATGACTTGCCGCATCAACTTACAATAGCCAGGGATACCTGCACAAGACCTGCTTAAGATCAGTTCTGCCAAACTTCTGGCATAGATGGGGAAAGCTCTTTCTAGACTCCACCCCTTACAGAGGAGATATTGGCAGTTGATAGGTACTGTGGGAGGAAGAACCATCTATTTTTAAGTGTATGGCAGCTGAAAGATTTCCAGTGCTCCAATGGATGACCTCAAACCCACACATATACAGACAGCACTGATTGGACAGTGGTGGCTCACAGCTTTAATATCAGCACTCAGGAGGCAGAGGCAGGTGGATCTCTGTGAGTTCAAGGCCTGCCTGGTCTACAGAGTGTATTCCAGGACAGGCCCCAAAGCTACAGAGAAACCCTGTCTCCAAAAAACATAATTAAACAAATAAGTAAGTAAGTATATGGATTTTGGATGGAGTCTTGTTGGAGGGAATTTGGGGGTTATTAGAGGAGGAAATGGAGATAGATAGATCATGCTTCATGGATACATGTGATTTTCAAGAAAAAATAATGTGTATATACTTAAAGATAGGTGTGGGCCAGTCAGATGACTCAGTGGATAAAGGCAATTGCTCCCAAAACTGGTGGCCCAAGTTTATTTACCAGAACCCACATGGTAGAAAGAGAGAATTAACTCTCAGAAGTTGTT
>LOJH01037503.1:15304-25557 GCA_001685095.1 Ellobius talpinus | reverse complement strand
CCTCTGGAAGAGCAGCCAGTGCTCTTAACCTCTGAGCCATCTCTCCAGCCTCAAACAACTCTTTCTTGTGAGCCTCCCCAGGCTTGTATTTTGCAGTAGATCACAAGAGCGAAGCAAGCATGGTGGTACATGCCTGTGATCCCAGCACTGAAGAGGTATAGGAAGGACGATCAAGAGTTCAAGGCCAACATTGACTATAATGTGGTCTACATAAGACTGCATCATCATAATAAATAAAAACACTGCTGTATTAGCTTCTTTCTCTCAATGGGATACAAACTCACATATGTGAACTGCTTTCAGTATAGTGTCCAGAGACCAAGATGAGCCTCTTGTGGGTGGCTCCTATACAAGTAACCAGAATCATTGGCCAAGACCTCCTCATGTGTCACCAGAACTGGAGAACAATAACCAATTTCTGGCCAAGAAAAGAAGAATGTGGCACCCTAACACCAATAAGATGCCCACAGCTTAGCTGACTCATTCACTCATAAATGTGCTACCAAAAATAACACCTTGCCAAAATTACATTTCCTAATCTTTGAAAAGTAATATCCAAATTAAAATGGGGAGGAGGGCGTGAATGTTAAAGGGTGGCTCTGATTTATCTCTCGGTGCCACATCTTGCCTGAGCAGATTTTTCCATGACATCAGTGTGGGCCACAGCAAGATTAGCAATGACAATGACGACTGGAGGAGGAGATGGGTTTGGAGCTCATTAGCCCTGAATTGAGATCATCTTCTGCCTCTTGGCAGCAGCTCTGATACACTGAGCATGCACCTTCCTGTTCTGGGCTTCACTTACCTCAGGGGTGACGCTGGGCCCCAGGACACCTACCTTGAAGGAGTACTATGAGAATCACACACTTACAGATCAATACAAGCAATCAGCTCAGTACCCAGCACATAGAAGAGATGCAATTAAACACCGCTGTTGCGGAGCGAGAGGCGTAGCTTGGTAGTAGAGCACCTGCCTAGCAGATTCAAGGCCCTGGGTTTAATAGTTAGCATCACAGAAGGAAAAAAGTTAACATTTTAATGATCCGGTATGAGCTGTGGTGACAGCTTAGGCAGCATGGTGCTTGCCTCGCAAGTAGGACTCAAGTCTGGAATCCCAGTACTCACATAAAAAGTGGGTGCAATGGCACTTGCCTATAATCCTAGCTCCTCAGAGGCAGAAACAGCAGGATCTCAGAGACCTGCCAGTCAGCTGAATGGGCAAGTTCCAGGTTCAATGAGAGGTCCTGTCTCAAAATCTAAGGCGGAGAGGGACAGAAGAGGGCCTGACTTTGATCTCTGGTCTTCATGTACAGACATATGCATAGGCACATGTACCAACACATATAAAAGCATGTGGTAGACACGTGAAATAAAGTGGAAAACGAGGAATACATTTAATATTGACCTCTGGCCTTCAGATATGCACACAAGCACATGATCAGATACATACATACACAACAGAAAATGCCTGGCAATTTATTATCACTACATACAATTCTGAATGGGTTGGTTCCTTTTTCTGTCCATAGAACTATGCACTGGTCTTCTATGTGTCATTTCAGCAAGCTGTGATTTGGTTGGCTAGTTCATTTCAGTATGTATTTTCTGACTTTTGGGGGAGAGCTACAAGAGTGAACGGAAAAGAGGAGGAGAAAGGAAGGTCAATACCACTCTAGAAAGTTCTGCGGATCTGGACCTCTCTCTCTTTCCCACTTCTCTGGTTACCTCACTGTCCTGGACATGCAACCAAGCCTCCCCCAGATCCATGTCAACTTCCTACACACACACACACACACACAACTGAGACAGTAAGTCAGTATCTCACATGACCTCCCCATGTCAACATGAGCTTCAATGGAGGGCACAGGACTGCCACGGGGCCATTAAGTGAGGACATTAAAAGCATTGATGTAGCTAAAGCACATTAACCTGTAGAGGAAGCCAGGCTATAAGCTGTGGCTCCACCGACATCATAAAGAGTAAAGAGGCCTTCGTAATGGAACTGATATTACAGCCATTGATATAAATTATACCTTGGAACAGGGGAGAAGGGGGTGGGATGTAAAAATGGAACAAGTTCAAACTTCTTTTATTGTAATAGTCTCCAGTTGAGCATAATCACCAAAGCTATAGTGCGATACGATTGCCAAAACTAGACAAACATCTGTGAGATGGATTCATCTCAGAGGGGAGGCCAACAGCTTGTTATCATTAAAGTGGCGATGCTCACTCCGCGACTGAGCTGCAGGCCGCCTTGTTACTGTGCTTATGGAGGCAATTGTACCAGATGCTGGCAACCACCTTCAGAGAGATGACAGGCACCTGCTGTTGGAGAAATTAAGTTCCTCATTGGCTTCCGATTGGGGGAGTTGGGTGGCAGGAGTGACCCTTGCACATTGCCTCATGATGGGTACTAACTACATATGACCAAGAGATGGAATCAGCTTCCCGGACAGGAGTATTTCCCTCTGCCCCACTTGGCTCCTCATGAGAAGATCCAAGAAGGGCCCAAGAAGTGCTGGAGGGAAAGTGGAGATGTTCAGAAGACTCTAATTCGGGCTGGAGACAGCAAATGTAGTGTGTGATCAACTCCCTCAGCAGGTTGCTCCTGGTAACGTTCTCCGAGACGTCAAGAGCTCCTAAATTTGAAACATGGCCATGGACATTAATCATCATTAAAAGCCAAACAGGCAATTTTCAAACCATGTCATGCTGACTCAGATGGAGACAAAGGCTTGGCGATGGAGGAGAGCATGGACAAGAGAGATAAATATACCCATGCCACCGCAGACAAATAAAAATCACGAGAGCCCATAATTCATTTTTTCAGAGCATCCTCCAAACATCAGCCAGTAGTTATTTGACAGACATGAGTTACTCCTCCGTCAGTGGAGCTGACCCAGGCCTACTTGGCTGAAGGTAAATTCAGAGAAAGGTACCAATAAGGATGCAACCAGAGGTTCTGGGTCCCAGAGGGGCACCCTGCTTGCTCTGCTGAAGAGGGCAATCCACAGAGTTCCAGGAGCCAAGAGATGGCTCCGTCCGNGGGGCACTCTGCTGACTAGGTCAAGCTGGTGCTTTTTGCAAAAAATGTGCTGTGCTGCTCAGGCCCCTCAGTAACTCTGGACATGACAGGCTCTCCTTCCTTCCTCTCAGGTGATCAGAGTTGAACCTGGGTACCCTGCACTTAATACAAAGAGACCAGGTGGTGACAGCCATTCTCAGAGAGAGGTGATGCTGGGACTAGGTAGGAAGGACAGGCCCAGGTGGGGCACAGGGTGTCCAGATAGATGGGGCAAGCCTACAGTGACTCTCTGGAGCCTCTGTCTTGTCTTGTCCAAGGGTCTTGAATATACACAGCCTCCTTGTCTACACAGCCGACGAAATTAAATGGTTTGCTACCAATTATTGAACTTTTAAGAGACACATTAAGTTCTAGGTTTTCTACCCTCTACTAGAGGCCCAAAAGGAGCTTACCTAATATTTAGCCACAAAGTAAACAAAGCAAGCCTGTTTAGTCTGTAATTAAAGTTGTTTCGTGTTCCTAACCAATCAGAACCGCTCTGTTTAAAAACAGAAAGAGATGGGGAGTGGGGAGGGCGTCAAAGTTCCTAGCACAGTAATGACGAAGTTTCACAGGAACACTTGCCGGAGAATACAGAAATCAAGGCATCAATTTAATTTCACACTCTACCTGCCTTGGACTAATTTGTGTAAATTACATTTCATACGAAGAACTTTGGCCCACGTGACCACAATGAAGAAATAAGCAGCTTGCATCAAATCGAGTTTTTTTCCCCCAGGTATAAATATATCACTCTTTTTAGTGTGTGTTTAGCTGAATTCAGCCCAGGCTTCATACAACTATCACACAAAATGTTAGCTTCCACATTCTCACCAGTCCATCAAGTCAAGAGCATTGGGTTTTGGTTTTTTGTTTGTTGTTTTAAAAAGGAGAGAGAAGAAGCACAAATGAATCCATGTGGATCTTTCTTCCACTCTTCTTTTAGGAAAATGTTTACAACCAAGTTCTCAGTTCATGGGTGTGAGTGAAGAGAGTCAAGGAGCCGTGGCGGGAAGCTTCATGAAGTTTCCACTCGGGCCTGACGCGTTCAGGAATGCAACTGGAGAAATAAGTGTGCGACCGAACAAGACGGCATACGTGTTCATGGGTACAGTCAGCCCTCTAGCTGGTGGCCGCCACAGTCATCCACAGCAAGACCTTGCACCGTGCCCAAGAAGCAGTCAGGCCCCAGACCACGGCCCCTTGCCCACTACAACATGGTAAGGGTTGCCACTTGCCGTCCTCTGGATAATCCATATACTTGTGGCTAATCTCTACTGTTGATACTATAAGGCTTATTATTTCAAATGAGTATGCCCATGCCACCCCAAATAAAGTTTATAACCAACTCTAATGATCTCCAGTTATGAATCATTAATTTGAGACTCAAGGTGGAGACCGAGGAACTGTGTCTAAGTAGTAACTTACAGCTACAGTCCAAATGCAGCCTGCTGCCTAGTGTTTGTAAATAAAAACTGGAACTCAGCCATGCACATTCATTTACATATTGTCTGTGGCAGTTTTGTGCACAACAGCAGAATCAAGTGACCGAACTGAAGACTGTATGGTCTGCAGAATCTAAAGTATGTGCTCTACAGCCCTGTACAGGTAGAGTCTGCCAACCCTGGTCCATATGCGCAGGGTGGGCACTCAGAATTCAAATGCTAGCAAGAAATAAGAGAATGACTAGACAGCCGAGTGTGCCCAATGCATACAAAACCATGGGCATTTGTTGTTGCTGCTGCTTTGGGGGGGTAGAGTCAATGCATTTAATTTGCAAGACTATACAGACTTTCTTTTGCTTCAACTGTCACTCAGATGTCAAGGTGCAACTGAGGAGTCATCTTTGGCCATTAATTCTCTTGGGTGGCCCGATCACTTCATTAGCAGATTCCACATGAGAGGCAGGTAGGAAGCCGTGGGACTGAACTGCAATATCCCCTGTGGTTTTCTTCCATTATGCTTCCCAGTGCCCAACTCTGGGGTCAACTAAACAAGCAATACCGGCAAGCCACTTTTGGTGGGGATGAGGCATGAGCTGTCAGAGAGGAAACAACATGCTAAGAAGGGAAATGTTTTTTAAATCCTGAGACTTGGGCAAGGGAACGGTAGGTGTTTGTGTCTGAGCTGCATCCTTCACTGCTCTCCAGCTGGTGACAGAGGAAGATGTTATCTCAAGCCCACTGGTTGGGTAACGGTGATTTGGGTCTTTCTGAAGTGGGTACAGGCAGTTACTTGCATGAAGCAAGTCACATATGGGCTTCTCTCCACCTTCCATGTCTATACTGGTCCTCCATGGATCCAGAACAAAAACCTGCCAAGTACTTTTTCCTAGGTCAACATTCAGGCTGGTGTCAAAGCAATGAAAACACAAACCACCTTTCCTGGGAAGATGAGGCAGCGGGAGTGCAGGACAGGCAGTTGAGGGGACAGGCCTCAAACAGGCTCCTCCCTTGCCATCTCTGCACTGCAGGTCACTTACCAGTGTTCTACGCCTTCACCGAATGTCCCTCAAAGGCAAGAAAGTTTCCCTTGCTGGGCTTGAGAGCCCAGGATGGTGTTTATCTCCTGAGACATGGCAACTGAGTACAAAGACGAGAACTCAAGAACAACCACCGCAGGGCCTTCTGACCGCAACTGATGGACATCCTCCCTCTTCCTCCAGCCCGTCCCATGGTCTCCAGTACCTTGAGAGCTCTTCCACCAGAAACAACCCATTAAGCCAAAGGTCTCCCTCAGCACATGTCTGAGGGTGGCAGCTTCACTTAGTAGAAAGTGGTTAGGTAGTACCAGGAGAAACAACTACGACAGATGCTTTCCAGGGGATGATGTGTACTGAAAGCGACCCAGATACACCCTCATCAAGAAGGGATGCTGTGGTCAGCCAGTCAGGGAAAAAGCCCAGTCTGAATGAAGAGCCGCTTCTCTAGGAGGTGTGCTGAAACCAACTGCAGCAGAGTTACAGCAGCAGCTTTCTGAGGGGAGGGGAAACTGTGTTAGGGTCTCTGGTCCTACTCTAGCTGTGCTGGGGTGCTCTAGCCTTACAAAGCTGCCTTCAAAAAGCATCTTCAAGGCACCCATCTCACTTGCTTTGAATTGATTTCTCAATACAAACACACACACCCCAATTCCAACCAATACCTGCACTTCCCTGTGTCTAACCAAAGCCTCAGCTGTCAGCCTACTTGGGGGAAAATCACTAAGAAGATGGTGGCTTTCCATAGAAACTTGGCATTTATCAAAGTGTAAGCATTATCTTCTCAACAGAAGCTGACAATTTATCCCGCTCCTCCCTCCGGAGAACCCAGCGCGATCACATGTGTTTCCCCTGCACGCTGTTTCTCCCACTACAACATTTCTTTGCCTGGAAAGAAAATATTGTGACTCCATGCCATATTCACTTCATTAGCATAAGAGGAGAAAAAGCCAAATCCTCCCTGCACACAACCCCCCAATAGCTCCAGCTGGGTTAAATCTAGAAGTATCTAAGATGCTGAATTTGTCAGAAGACTGCCTGAGGAGGTGGGAGGGAGGCAGGGCACCAGAGTCACTACAAAACTAGTGCCTTAGAAACTCAAAAAAAGCCCATCCACTCGAAGGGAGAGATCCGTGGAGGCAGGAGAATCAGGAGAACAAGGTCATCCTCAACCACATAGGAGGTTCAAGGCCATCCTGTGACTTTATGGGAAAGGATAAAGGAAAAGGGAGACATGTTGGAGGAAAGCCGCTTGTTGGTTCCCGGCCGCCCAGCTACCTTAGACCCGAAATAATCACACAGAAACTGTATTAGTTAAATCACTGCTTGGCCCATTACTTTTAGCTTTTTAATGGCTCTTATATTAATTTAACCCATTTTTATTAATCTGTATATCTCCACGTGGCTGTGGCTTACCGGGTAAAGTTCCCAGCATCTGTCTCTGGCAGTGCCACGGCTTTTATCTGACTCCGCCTTTCTCCTCCCATGTTATAGGCCAAGCCAGTTTCTTTATTCATTAACCAATAAAAGCAACACNACCCGAAATAATCACACAGAAACTGTATTAGTTAAATCACTGCTTGGCCCATTACTTTTAGCTTTTTAATGGCTCTTATATTAATTTAACCCATTTTTATTAATCTGTATATCTCCACGTGGCTGTGGCTTACCGGGTAAAGTTCCCAGCATCTGTCTCTGGCAGTGCCACGGCTTTTATCTGACTCCGCCTTTCTCCTCCCATGTTATAGGCCAAGCCAGTTTCTTTATTCATTAACCAATAAAAGCAACACATAGACAGAAGGACCTCCCACACCAGAGACAGATGGAGAAACGGGGATGGAAGGAAAGAGGAGTCCATCACTGGATGCCTGCGTACCAGACACTGATACTCGCCCCCAGTCACTCTTATACAATGTGTTCATTTTATTTTATTTTATGTGGGTGGGTGTTTTGCCTGCATATGTGTCTGTGCAGCAGCATGTACATGCAGAGGTTGCAGAATCCAGAAGCATCAGATCCCCTGGAACTAGTGTCACAAGCAGTTGTAGGCTGCCACGTGAGCACTGGGAATAGAAAGAACCAGGGTCCTAGGGAAGAACAACCGGTGCTCTTAACCAATGAGCCATCTCTCCGGTCCTGACTCTTACTCACTTGTACAAACCCTAAAAAATGAAAATGTAGTTCCACTGAACAGACAGGAAATTCAGCTCAGGACAGTTAAATCAATACAACTATGTTCAAGCTTAGTTCAACCTAATTCCAAAGTCATTCAGTATTAGCCCATGTTATCTAAACAAAGCCTGAGAGACCTGCATCAGTAACAGCGGTGCTCCTTCATCCTTTCAAGGTGGAAATTGTCCTACCAACACACCCTCCCTTGCTCCAAATGGATTTTCCCAATGACAGAAATGTTGGTGTTTGGGCTTAACATAATTGTACCATTTCCACTCCCAAATCTGGCTAATCACCATTCAGCCAGTCCCAACTACCACCTAGTGTCCAACCCTGGAAGACGCATAAACCTAGGAGCCTGGCCAAGTCAAGGCTTCCACTGTCTCCTGAAAACCAGGAAGGCCACCTGAAAACCCTACCACTTAGACCTAGGCCTTCCTTAGACCAAGAAAAGCAGAGGCGAAGACTAAAGAGACCTCAACCTCAGGGTCAGCCTCCTAGCTTGCCATCCGTCTCTGGAAAAGTTGTGTGTGGACCCTCTGTGTCAAGACCTGCTCTAGAAGGGCCTCACTGACCCACTCACAGTGCCGGACACTATCATAGTTCTACAAAGCTCTGGCTGCAGGGCAACACTGCTCATTACACTGATCTGCAGGAGAATAATAGGATCCACAACGGGAAGTGCCCCAGCTAAAGCTGGGTATACGCTCTTAAGACCCCACTTTAAAAAAAATCCTCATTTCATCCCTTGAAACTCCTTCCCTAATGACTGGCACAGCTCTCCCCTCTGACACAGAGGCCTCGCCCATTCATTCCTTCCCTACTTATGAAGCACCTGCCAGGCCAGTCCTAATGCTCCCCATTAGACTGTCTGCTGGAATGTGAAGGCTTATGAAGGCAAAGAACATACACTGGGCTTACAGGTAAAGAAATAATCTAAGATGCCCTCGTCATAGTCCCACTATGGATTTTCCCCACTCCTAGTTTGTTTTCTTTGTGACACAATTTGAAATTAATTTTATTATTTGCTTGTGAGCTTAGAGTCTGTCATTCTCCATCTGCACCCATGCTAACAGGCTGCAAGGAAGCAGGGTGGCCTCTGTTTTATTTATTCATGGGACAGTGGCTCCTAGCGCAGTGCCTGGCCCTCCGAAAACATCCTTGAGATCCGTGGAAAGACACAATGAACAAGGGTACTGTGCACAAAGCCACAGGCACAATGCTTTCTGGGCCTAATGAGGAGGAATGGCTGCTTTTCCTGCACTAAGTGGTCCCATGATATTGATGGAGCTTTGAAGATGCAAGGCTCTTTGTCTTTATAGGGTTTTCTCCCTCCTGTTTTACACTGAGTTTATGAACATCTTTCCATCCCTTTAATATCTGCTGTAAATTCAAAGGAAGCCAGAAAACTATGCTTATGAGAATCATATGTACAGGAAAAGGAAAGAAAAGTTAGCGAGGATGTGAAAAACTGTCCCATGAGGCAAAATAAATGCAATAAACACATTAGTGAATCAATGTATTTAAATGTATTTTAATAAACATCAGCTAAGTATGCCTGGGACAATTTCCAGACGATATTCTTACCCCCCAAAAGGGTTAATCATTCAGAAAAGTAAATGAAAAGGAAAGACTTCATCCATAGGGTCCAACTACAAGAATTCCTCTTTGGCGCATGACAATACAGTGTTCTCCATCAGAGGCAGAGCAACCTGAAGGTCTTCCACAGACTGGAAGCGAGGAGGTGGCTAGACTGAGCTCAGGGTACAACTGGAGACCTGGAGGTGGCTAGCTTGAACTCGAGACATCTCATCAAAAAGATACAACTTCATCTTTATGTTATGAGGATCCAGGGAGAACTTTTCAATTTGTGTTGTTCCCAGTATTGGTGAAAAAAAACCGAAGAGTTAAATCTGAACTGAAGGACAGATGAAATAGTGTGTACATACACACACACACACACACACAGCGTGTGTGCTGGCAAGCCTACCACCACAAAAGATGCAGTTCTAGAGTCTCAGAGGACTTGGGTCTCAGGGGCAGAAAGAACTGCAGTTCATGTTTCTAGTGTTTGTTAAGCACAGCTTTTGTTTCTCTCAGAATGCTAATAACTCCAGATTCAGCTGCTCATTTGATCTTCACGGCCATTTTACACAGGATATGTACATATATTACAAATGTGTGTATTATGTATCATCATTATGCCTGTCTGGCAGGTAAAGAAATGCAGGCAAAGAAGAGTGAAATGACTTGTTAGTAAGTAGATAAGCTGGATTTGAACCAGAGAAGCAAATAAATAAATAAAACCATCTGTGATCCAAGCAACATCCTAAGCTTGTGGGCTGGCAAGCTACGGCCTGTAGTTAATCAGGCCGCCTCCTGATTTCTGTAAAGAAAGTTTTATTGAGACAAAGCCATAAACATTCATTTTCATATTGTTTACCTCTTTATTTCTTATTTGATAGAGTTAAATGGTCTTAAAAGACCATGTTGGGGGGCTGGAGAGATGGCTCAGTGGTTAAGAGCATTGCCTGCTCTTCC
>LOJH01037503.1:4839-15252 GCA_001685095.1 Ellobius talpinus | reverse complement strand
GACACACAGACAGAATATTGTATACATAATAAATAAATATTTTAAAAAAAGATCATGTTGGGCCCAAAACTAAAACTAATTATCTGGAGCTTTTATCAGAAACTTTACCAACCCCCCCAGCTTCATTCTCAAGGTCAAGTGATGAAAAGGCAGCCCCCTTGTGACCAGAAATGCAGGCAGACAAGGCCAGGAGTCATTTTCAAGCCCTTATGACCAGAAACATAGGCAGACATGGCAAACAGAAGACCATATTTCTCGACAAGAACCACACACTTGTGGCTTTCTGTGCCATAATATTTATTCTATAGATCAAGTCTTACCAAACAGTCAGAAAGCAATGGTTTCCAGACCTAGGCTGTAGATCGGTTGCAGAGTGCTGGCCCGAGTTCCCAGGTCCAGGCATCAGCAACACATGGAACCTGATGTGGTGGTAGGGTATCTAAAAATCCCACCAGTTAAGAAGCAGAGGCAGAAGGATCAGAAGTTTGAGGTTATTATTGACTACACACAGGATGTGGGGCTAGCCTGAGCTAAAATCCTTGTCTAAAGAGTAACAGAGTAATGTGTGTGCTGGGGGGCAGGGGGAGGGGTAAGGCTGGAATGATTTACTGGTAACCTTCCAGGAGGGTGCCAGATGGCTGGTCAGACACCCATCCTTTACCATGAGCATCTTACATGAAGCAAAAACCCAGGACTTCTACTAGAAGGGTTAAGGGGAAGACATGAAAAGAATCCATGAATCTGAACACTGGATTTGAACCAGAGGCAGCTAAACGGTTAGTAATTCCTCTTATTTTTCATTACTGGGGGGGTTTAAAAGATAAGTCTGAAAAAATGTTTCATGCCTTGGAAGGCTTGCAGCACTGAGGCCTTCAGTGACCTCCTGACAGTCCAGAAGAAAGCTGGGAATACAGTCAGGAAGCCTCTCTCTGATTACTCCATACTCTCGTTTATTTTCCCTTAACCGAAAGGCCCTTAAGTCGTTTCTTTGAATGCTAACATGCCATAAACAAGTCAGAAAATATTTACCTCTGTCTCCAATTATAAAAGGCCGTTAGCGACCTCAAACAACCAAAATTCTCTCATTATAAGTAATCCACTTGCAGAAACTTCATCTTCTACAGCAGACCACCTAAAAACCACTTCCTGTAAACAAACCACTCTGCTGGGCTTTTAAATCTAATTAAATCCTCACTTCGCTCTTTAACTACAAGAAGCTCACTAAGTGAGGGCAGTTTTTTTATTATTATTATTATTTTCAATAGTCACAGAAATAATCCCCAAGTAGGAGCCAAACAGGAGCCTAAAGGCATGCTGTAATCCAAACCACCATTGCGTACCTTTCCTGCCTTCCCCATACAGTACTTCCTCGTTTAACAATTCCTTGTGCTAACTCTTCCCCCAGTCGCTGGAATAAATCATGAGGGTAAAATGTAAATAGGTGTGAATGAGAACCCCAGGCCACTGAGGAAGGAGGATTTAAATCTGCCTAGTCATGGGGATCACACTTGATGGGCCTTTTCAGAGCCTAAAGTAGTCAGGCTAAGACTCCACGTCCCCTTTATTGGTCACTCTACCTTTACCCTGCCCTAGGGACAAGTCCCTACATCAAGGAACCTGTCAGTAACAGCATCAGGATGGCTGGCCGGCTTTTTGCTTCCTCCCGCCCTCCTTTCTCTCTTCCATCCATCTCCACCCACTCCAGCTGCAACAAGTAACCAGCCAGCCGCCTTGCACAACCACAAACCCTCCATCCGGATAAACGCGGGCACAAAGAAAAAATGCCCTGTCGCCCAGGTGGCAGAGAGTATGTGACCTTAAAGCAAAGCAGATCCCACTTTGCCATCAACTCGACACCAAAAAAGATGACATGAAGTGAAGGAGAAATGGAAATGGCAGAGACAAACTCAATTTATTTATTTTATGCAAAGTTTTCCTGGTGCTTAGTAATGCCTGCTTTCCCCGTTTAATCTCTGCTTCCATTTCATTCTTAGAGGACTGTGATTATTCTAATTCAGCATTTGGATGACTTCATTTCCGCTCAAGTACACCCAGGTCAACTTGGAGAGAAAAGAAAGGAGAAGAAAAATAATCAGCTAAAAGCTATTAAATATCAGCCATAAGCCTCGTGATTGGTTTTAAAGGCAGTGGTGAGGTTAGCGACAGTCAGAAATGCAATCCTCCTGCCTCTTCCTGCTTATTAAGGTTTTTTTTTCCCTGGGTCTTTACTCCGGCTTCGAATGTAAATAAAGCAGCGACTGGCAACCCATTTAGGGCTAATTCACAGATATCCGAGTCTCCAAATACGGAGCTGTAAAAACTTGCAGGGCAGAAAACGCGACAAACCGGGCCATTCTACACAGGCCGTTTCTGTGAGGACAAAAGAAGGGGAAGAAAGGAGAAGAAAGGAGAAGGGAAAAGAAAAGCATACGTGACCCATGTAATGGGGCGTCCTATTGATGGGGTGGGGGTGGGGCAGGATCTCCATATCAATGCTCACTCCACAGAACAATTGAATTAGATGTCTATGCCAAGTCTAAATGAACTGTGCTTTCTCTCCCTGAAGAACCACCCCTTGCACCCACTGGCACAAGCCTGGGCCATGATTTCTGGTGCATTTTCAGTTCCCACTGAAAACCATCTCGGGAGAGAAAGCTTTCCTTTCTCATGCTAACGACTCCATTGTACGTGACCTCTCCAGAGGCCTCCAGGAGGACTCTGAGAAGGTGAGCCCCCTGGAAGTACTTCATGTTCCTTCCCACCCCCACCACAGGCCTCATTAACTCCTTTGCTCCCAAGAGCTTCCCGGTCCTGCCTTCTTTCAAATTAAGTAAAGCTTAAACTGTGCGGGGACACCGTGCGAAACAGCTATGTCTGAAGCCTTGCTCCTTTACCTAGTATGCAAATGAACGTGCTATTTGATTAACATAATCTCCAAGTTTTTCCCAGCTTGCAACCCAGAAGGCACCGGGGTATTTTCCTATTTGTATATTTTAAAACACTGTTAACAGTGCAGTAATAATGTCTGATGCCTTTTCCTAACAGCTGGCTATATTTTGTACACTAAGAGGGAAATGGGAAGCTTTCCTGGAAATCTACTGTCTATTTTAAGAATTTTTGTTTGAAGCAAAAACATGAAGATTTAGGAGAAGCGAGGCTAGGGAGCGGAATCTATTTCTAACTCCACTGGCCATAGCAGAAACAGGGTTGGGAGGCTGAAGCAAGCAGAAAAACACAAAATTTTGGAGCACCAGGTCCAGCACAAGGACTTTGTTAGCTGGTGGTGATGCTGTTGGCACCTGGGTCTAAAAGGTGGTTATGGGAAACGCAGCATTTTGCTGTCCACTATGGAGGACCTTCCCTGTGTCCGCTTCTCCGTAAGATGTGCTTCGGAAGTCAGGGAATAACACAAACCAGACAGAAATGAAAAGAACACGGAGGCAGGACTGGCTTCGCGTTGGGCTATCACAGGAAGAAAACTTAAACCTGAAACTTCACTTTGGTCATCCAGAGAGGGAGGGAATGACCCTCCCTAGCCCTAGTTACAAGTGAAGACAGTCTGAAGAACACTCAAGGCTCTTGTGAGGCCAAGCAGGTGACTGAGGAGGCCCCATCTTTCAGCCAGACCACCTGTGCAAACCCCTTCAGAAGGCCCCATGGGAGCATCACACAGCCACAAAGGATACACACATATTTTTGTTTTCTAGGCTCCTGAGAGAATCAAGCACCCTACAGAGCTCTTTATCTGTGCCACATTTGGAAGTGACAAAAATCTACCCTAGGATCACAGTCCACTTTCAGGAATAGGGGTAACTTGCCTCTGTATTTCTCACAAATCTCTTGCTTTTCGAATTTCAAAGGCTTTACACTGTTTTTTCTTCTCGGTAAGATTCGCGTCATGCCTTCAGTATCAAAAGCAATTTGAATGGGGGTCACAGACACACCTCCAAAGCCCCACCTACAGCCTGGGGCTAAAAAACAGTAGGCACCAGGTTGACACTCTCAACATATGCACCCACCCCCAGGACACCCACGTCAGTGGAATAAAGAGGAGATTCTCTATGTGCAAAAGCCAGTTCATTCTGGATTTCCAACTGGTTTTCCCCATGAAGTTCAGACACCAGTCTCTGGAGCCTTGGCTAACTTTCTCGGCCCCTCACACAGCCCAGCTCTAGCAAGGAGGGCACAAAGAACTCCCTACCTCCTTCCCAGGGACCTGAGGAGCCATAACTTCTCAAACCCTGCCCCTGCTTGCTGTCTCTGCATCCTACCACCACCAGGAGCAGCTGGCCCAGGAAGGGGTTAAAGCCCTCATATCAAACCACAGCTCAGGCCCTGGCCCAGAAGGGACATGGGAACCAGGGCAGCGGGTGATAAAGGCTGGATTGTAGCAGCCCACTGGATTGGAAATGACTTGTAGGCCTAATGAAACAGAACTTTGGCAGTAAAACAGAATGAAAGGAATGAGACAATAAACGGCAAGACAAAGGGTGCAGAGTCGGTTCAGCTTAGCAAAATAAGCTCACTTTGTTGCTGGGAAAAGCCAAAGCCGATTAGGATAAACCAATGACTAAGCATAAGTCTTCCAAACTAATTACACAGCTCGCCATGTGAAGTATAATTGGAAGCCTCCATGGTTCTCACTGGAGTCCTGTAAAGTCAGCATCACCTAGCGAGCAGAGCTGAGCAGAGCTGGGCAGAGCTGGGTACTGGGGCTGCCCTGGCTTCTCGGAAGCAGCTATTTGAAGTGGGAAACTTTCTGCTCTCTCAAGGACAAGGCAAAGGGGTCATTCTGCTTCAAGTCCTCTTTGATCCCAAATCCCTTGCAAGAATGTGAGAGAGTGGAACTTGAAGGAGGGGCCCTAAGAGGGAGGAAGAGTAAAGGGTGTGTAGGGAGGGCTTCTCCAGCCCAGGGCACTTTGGTGAAGAGATGAGCTCTTTGGAGTGGCTCTGCTCGGGCACATCATAGCATCCGTCATCTGCCAGGTTTTGGAATGGTCCATATACATCATTCCTGGATGTATGAAATCATGAACACAGATAATGTTCACCGAATAACCAAGGCAGTTAAATAAATTACTGGAGACCAGCATTTCTGACAAATGAATAAACTGTGCTCCCTGTGCAGGAGGGCCTACTGACTGCCAAGGCGGGAGGCAGGGTTCTATCAAGAGTGCCGAGGCTAGCTTATGCCACAAGTGCCCACTCAGGCTTTACCTAGGCTGTGTGACCTTAGGCAACTTCTTTCTTATCACCCACATAGTGGAGATGCCACGTGACTCACCTGACATCCTTGAACGCACATTTTAAAATGCATTAAAAGCTTAGCACCAAACACATATAACTGTAAAGCAGAATCGGAACGTCACAAGTTTTGATCATTTAGACCTTGCGCCTGGAACAGGAAGACTGAAAGTAACTTACTCAGTTTTTCTGGGTCTTACTCATAGAATGAAGATTCCAGATTATAAATAGTGCCCTTTTCCAAATAAAGAATGCAGTCTCAAATCAAGATGCACTGCCCTGCATCACGAAGCCCAGAAATAAACTTCACTGTGCTGAGGACTGTTTGCTTACTACATACCATGCTCGCTACTGTAAGCAATGTATTCTTTTGTTAGCCAACAAATACACTGGGTTATAATCTATCTACTTAGAGTTATACACCTTATACAAGACTTTTCACAGTTTAAAGACCAGCCTTAGGAATAATTCAGTTCAGGGGTCAACAAATCTGGCTCTCTGTTTGTTTTTTATAAAGTTTTATTAGAACACAACCACAGCCATCTGTTTACATGCTGGCTGCAGACATTTTCAACCAACGATAGCTGAAGCTACAATAGAGGCCATATGGGTTTCAAAGCAATTTTCTAGCCATCACAAATCTGTCAACAGTTTCCCCAGTAGGGAAACTGAGGCCAGAACCAAAGTCTGCCAAGGTACTGTTGGAGACCATTCCATGGTCAAGCCCAACAAGAAAGTCTTGGAATACCTTCTACTTTGCCATTCTCCACGGAAGGCACCAGAAGTAGCCACCTAGTGGAAAAGGACAGCCTTCTAAATCTGCCGAGTACTGTGCCGACAGCTTCATTTTATGACCACATTTTAGTATAAACAAGTACCAGCATTTTTAATGGGGGAGGTCTTCTGAGAGGAAGATGGGAAAAAGCAAAAACGGTTGTTAAGCCTTCATTCTGAGTTATTTCAATCTCTCTCTCTCTCCCTCTCCCTCTCTCTCTCTCATTCCGTACCCACTCCACTTACAGCAATGACATATTTAAACTCCCCCTAGCTCAGCCCCTTGAGAGCAGTCCTGTCCGTGTTGATTGCCACCTGAAATAAACAGTTATAGCAGCTGCCACCTCAGGCAAGACAGAAAAAGGGAAAGGACGGTAAATGATGGTGAGTGAAGCCAAAAGCATGGCACACCCTGCATGGAGGCTGCAGTGAGATGGAAGTTCAGATGTGGAAGCAGAGAAGAAGCAGGGTGTGCACTGTCGCTCAAACTTCAACCCCTGTGGTCTCTACTATCCTCCCAATCAAGTAGGCCACGGGACACCGATCTTCTCCGTGCAGACAGAAGGTGTGGAAGCCCAAGTCTAACAACCCCCCAATTCTACCCTCCACCCTCCCCATCCCCCCACTCCTCATGAATACCGAAGAGACACCAAGTCTTCCTCTCTGGCCAGCACTAAAATCCTGTTTATCTGAAACACAGGGGCGCGACAATCTATCTTCCAGAGGAAAATTGAACAAGATAATGTAAGGAAATGGTCTGACCCGACGTTTGACAGTTAGTAGTGCTCCTTAGAGGCGGTAAACTTGTACCTCGCCAATTTGCTTCAAGACAGCCCCAAACAACCTCACACAGGCATGTATGTGTGCATGCAAGCTGTGAGAATGCTTCATGTAGCAGTCTACACACACACACACACACCCCAGAATATACTTTAAAAAAGGGTAAAATCGCTGTGTCAATTTACCCACTACCGCCTTTTGCAGTGGCTGCTTTTGACTCAAGGTCCCCAAGGCCTACCCGGAGACTCTCTCTACTTTGATCATTCTGGATTCAAATAAACGATACCAGAATCCAGAGAGGCAGTGAACCCTGCCCCAGGGGCCACAGGCGGAACACTAGACTCCAGCAAATGACAAAGAAGCTCTTCGGAAGGCAAGCCCAGATAATACTCAGAGCGTACGGATGAAAAGAGCTCGTGAGTACAGTCTTACAGGTTTTGATACATTCAAAAGCCTCCTTAGTCCTTTAATAAAACACTCCATAAGTTTACGCATCCTGTGAAAATCCACAAATATTACTGCACAATTAACTGAGCAGCATCCAATCCAGCGAGTGCCATGTTAGGGAAGATGGTCTGGGTCTGTGGCTGCTGCCAAGACAAAGGGACAACTGTTCTCAGGGCGGTGCTGAAAGCTGCTGTGGGCAAGGCCAAAGGCTGCAGAGCACCCACTGCTGATGCTCTGAGTCACTGTAAGTGCTCACAAGAAACAGCAAAAAGAATGAAAGGAAGAAAGGAAGGAAGAGGGAAAGGTCTGAGAGGAAAGAAAGCGAGGCTGAGGATGTGCAGAGATGCGCTGTTTGCGGCAAGTATAAGCCTGTCTGGAATACAGGAACAGCTCATCCAGGCAGCCACAACCTCCCTGACACCTGCAAATGGGCCTATGAGATTCCAAGGCAGGTTAAGGCTCGAAAAAGAAATCCCGCCTCGTGTTTGCAAACACTACCCCTGGACTCAATTTGAAGGTAGAAAGACGACGAGAGGGCCCACCCTCCAGACTATGGTGCAAGAAGGACTTGTCTCATTTAATTACTTCCAATCCTTCTCCCTGTGCAGGGAGGGGCCAGTGATGGACACTTCCCTCTAGTGTCATAAATCGCTCCTGGAAAGAGAAGCCCTGTGACTCCGATGGCCATCAGCACACTTTGCTTTCCCTGTGAGCCACCCAGAATGAGTCAGCCCCCAGGCAGGACGTTCAGGAGGACAAGGAAGGCCTCCTTCAAAACCCACCTAGGTGGGCAATTCCATGCCATTTCAAATGCATAGCTGAACTGGAAGATGCTGTTTTCTCTTCGTTGTATGGCTTCTCCCTTCCATGCAGAGGTTGATTAATACAAGAGACAGGTCAGGGGTAGGGGGTTCAATTCAAAGCTAAATAAAGGTCATACACCCTCACCTCAGGCAGTGGACATAGAGAGACACGAATGGTGACTGAGTCATGGCTGTCTACTGCCCTGGGCAAACGAGCAAAGCATAGAACCTTCAGGCCTACGAGTGGGTGGCAGTGCCCTTGTCCTGGCCTACGGCAAACAGGACAACCATCGTGGGAGGAAATGGATGATAAAAGCTTTGAGTGGGCACTGCACCTTCCCAGGATACCACAGAGTTCTGCCATGTCAGCCTGCCAGCAGGGAAGATGCAGACCTATGATGGAAGGAGTAGGTCCTATGCTTGGGATCCCATGAAAACTCCCACGATTACTCAAAGAATCAGGAAGTGGGGGGCCAGCTCAGTCATTCACCTGCCAACCTCTTAGATCTATGGCTTCTGTGAGAGTTTGAGAAAGGGGACCACACAAAGGCACATGACAGGGTACTGTGCAGGGCAGCATGACATCTGAGGAGATGGCCTCCTTCAGGAAGGACCCATTCATATGCCACTCCCTCTTTCACCAATTAAAAAGCAGCTGACAAAGACATCACCCACGGATATTCATCTCGTATGTCTATCTTACCCCCCAACACCTTCTCGTCCTGACTGAGGACTCCTAGTCCTAACAGTATACCACAGGGCCTAACAGTATACCACAGGGTGTCATTTTGCTTCTGTTTCGTGGGCACTCTGGTCAGAATGATAACGAGCACAGCAGACATCATTCCCAAGTCTCCTTGGGCACTTAACAAGGGAATTTTCTGCAGCCAAGGGCCCCAGAGACCCTCATTTCTGACTGCCATCTTCCAGGAATACAAGGAATGAGGAATCCCAGCACTGGCTCATGGGGTTTTACCTCTCACAGCTTCTGTGGGTGCCTGTGCCCTGTGAGTCACAACCCCACATCCTCTCCCAGTCCTGGCCCCATGTGGCCGGCAAATGGCAGCAAAATGGTACTGAAAGGCCACTCTGTGCGCCTGCAGGCGCACAAGGCTCCATGCCAACCAAAGCCAGACTCTTTCATTGCAGCGCCTGGAGTTTCACGTAGATCCTGACAGGAAGTTCAAGGACCCAGTTCTAGAAGACACAGCTATAGCAGAGGCCCAGGTAGCTGCATCCGAGGATCCACCCACACCCGTGAGCGACATCGTCCACCCACGGGTAGCGCTTACCTTGCCAAACTGCTCGAAATACTGCTTGACATCTTCCACCACAGTGTTCGCAGATAATCCTCCTACGAATATTTTCTTTGTTCTTGTGACCATCTGCAAGAGACGACAAGAGGAGGGCACAGGTTAATCAGGTTATCAGAAACAGGGTTCGGTAAGACACTTCAACAAGCCTTGCTTCCATGTTCTTCCAGGAAGTCTGGAATCTACACTAGCCTCAGGGACCAGACCATTAGATAGTTAAGGACGCTGGAGTCAGCCATTCTGCATTATCCTCATTCAGCTTACCAGAGTAGACTGGAACTTCTAGACAGCAGAGGAGCCGCCAGGATCTCTGTGGCCACAAAACATGGCTTCATTACCATACCGAGAAAAAAAATCCCACAGCAGGCTATTTTAAAATCAAAGAGACACAAACAAAGCACAGCTAGATGCATAAGATGCTCAGATAGTAGCCAAAACCTTGTCAGTTAGGACCACACGCCCAAGATGATGTGGGTAACTTAAAAAAAAAAAAGAGAGAGAGAAGTTGGATGGGTAGGGAAAGGGGGTGGAGCTGGCAAGAGTTGTGGGGAGGAGTATGAACATGATCAAAGCCTGTTTCACGAGGTTCTCAAGGAACTAATAAACTGGTTTTTAATTGAATACATATGGATTAGGGATAGCTCTTGCTTCAAATGCTCAAGGCCTTGGCTCAATCCTCCTTACTTAAAAAAATGTACATACAATTCAAAGGAGGTGTGCAAGCCCTGCGCCCTGAAGGCCTTCAAAGACCCCTGGAATGCCTGCAGCTTACCTCGATGAGCCCTATGCCAGTCTCACTAACCTCCAGGCTTCCACACTGCTATTCTCGCAGGCCTTTCTCCCTGCAATGCCTCTCCACTCTCAGGTCTTCCCATGGCAAGCTGCAACCAGCTTCCAAGTTTCCATGACCTTCTTCCAGCTCCAAAATATCCATGTGCTATCCCAGCCAGCCTGACACTAGTTTCACCTCCTCTGAAGTCACCTGACACTGCATCCATACACAGCTTCACACACACACACACACACACACACACACACACACACACACACAC
>LOJH01037502.1:0-15252 GCA_001685095.1 Ellobius talpinus | reverse complement strand
AGCGCACGGCACCAGCCTCGTTCCAGGCCTTGCAGTGGTAGTCCCCTGCCTGGTCCTCGCGAAGCCCCTGGAGATCAAGGTGCGGCCCAGACCCGTGCTGGCTCCGGTCCAGCAGGGTCCCGTTGTGGAACCTGAAGGAGGCAGTTGGATGACATCGTGGGGATCTTAGGGATGGTGGGCCGACCACCTCTGTCACTAGGACTGGAGAGAGGCTTCCTGGAGCTCAGCTCCCTGGACCTCTCTGCAGTCTGGACAAAGAAGAAACTGAGGCGGCAGGCAGTCTCTCCGAGGAGGTTTATGTTTTGTCGATCCTAAGCTGACTTTGAACTCCGGATCCTTGAGCCCCTGGTGTGCCCTGCCAGACCTGCTTTGTTTTTTTCTTTTTCTGAGACATGGTGCCACCACTGTGTAGCCCACACTACTTCAAGTTCACAACAGTCCTGCCTCGGCGCCTGGATAAAGTGTTCATCACAACACCTTAGGTTTCAGAGGTACCACAGGGTTACAGCAACTCCTGCCAACTCAAAGCTGGCTAGTTCCCTCAGGTCCTGAAGACACTCACCAGGAATATTTCTTAGGCATGGGGGTCCCTGAAGCCTTGCAGCAGAAGATCACGTGCTGACCTGCCTCTCTCACTCGGGACTCGGGGTGCTTTACCAGGTATGGCTTTCCTGAGGGAATAGGAGTTGGCCAAGTTCATGACCCTGCTAGACCCCCAGCGACCCCCTTTTCCTCCCGTTCTCTCAGGGACAGCCTGCCTCACCCTGTACTGTCAACAAGTGAGTCACATATTGGTTTTTTTCCCTTGCTCTGCAACATCCTCCCCTGTCACCCCTATGTTCTTGGCTGTAAGGACACTCACCTAACTCTTTAAGGACGATGGTGACCACGGCTGAGTTGGAGCTGTTGGCATGGGCCTGGGCTGTACCAACTGAGAAGCCATCCATCTGGGCACTGACATTGACCTGACTGCCAGCACAGACTCCAGGAACCCGGAAGGTTCCATGGGTGTCACTGGTGGCTACAGTGCCAGGTCGGGCTCGAAAGAAGACCCTGGCTCCTGGCAGTGGTCGCCCAGATGGGGTGACCACTGAGCCCAAGAGGATGTGATCAGAGCACCCACAGCTGTCAGGGCTACACCCTAGGGGAACATGGGGGGGAGGCAGAGAGAACTCTTGGGGAGAGTTTTGCACTCAGTCATTCAACAAGCATACGCCCCCATCAATTCCCATCAGGCGTCAGTATGGCTGGATTTGAGTGAGTCTGGAGACAGGAATGAATGGGCACAGCTGGACTAGTTGGAGGAAGCTAGATCCAGAGACGCGGGGAAGAAACTCCAAGGAGGGTACCCAAGAGGTTGATTCACAAAAGATGGCGAGGAGAACTCGTCCACAGGAACACCTAGGCAGGGCTGGGAGCCAGAGGCTGTCTTGGACAACATCTGTCTCGCTGCTAATGCTGCCGCTTCTTTACAAAATGGAAAATTACAGTGGAAACTTGAAGGGAGAGGTGCCTGGGGTGGGGTGGGGTCCCCACCCTATGAGGGCTCTGCTGCAGCGGTTACAGACCATGTTTGTGGAATTTCCAGTCCCCTCCTGGCTGGCCTTGGAAGGGTCTGGGCATTGTGTCTGCCAAGGTGTGAGCACGTGTCTGCGTGGGCGAGCAGGGCAGGCGGAGGCTGAATGCTACCTGTGTTCATTCAGAGTATGCAACTGGCTTGCGTCTGCACACAGGGCTACTTTTGTGTGTGCACTAGAGGAAATGGCCCTTTGAGTCTGGCCATGCCTGCCTGACATCAACCGACTTTTTGCGTAGTCCCTTTCCCCTTGCTCCTAGGATTCTATGCCCAGTAAAATAGCATTCGGTTGTGCGCAGTCACGGCCCATCGGGCAAAGGAGAGAAGGGGTTGCCAATATTGGGCCCTTCTAGACCCCGACCTAGGTCCCAAGTTCCTCCCTTTACTGGCCTGGCCTCTTCTGGCCCTGCCCCTTCAACGAATCCTGCCCTCTGGGCTCCACTTTATGCAGGCCCCACCCCTGACCGTCCCTCTTCAGGCCTAGTCTCCTCCTACCTGGGCACCTGGACCTCACGCACTTCTGCGCCTCCTGGGGGCTCCCAGGACACGTGTCCCCAGAAGAGCTTTGACAGCTGCGGCGGCGCACGCGACGGCCTGGCCCGCAGCTCTTGGAGCAGAGACCCCACGCGCCCCATGCGCCCCACGCGGCCTCTGCGGAGCAAGGAGGAAGATGAGGAGCTGTCAACCCCCTTCAGCGGGCTCTCTGGACTAAGCGGGTCCTCTTCCCTGGCATACACGCACCCTGACTGCAGGGCCACAGAGTCCTGCAGAACACACCCCGGCTCCCTGCCAGGTGCACTCCTGGCTAGCCCTGCTGTATCCCAACGGTCTTGAATATGACGGGGGGCTCAAGCCATCCCCCAGCTATTCAGGATGGATTGTTGGGGTCCTGGCATGTCGATACACTACCACCAGGGCCCAGCTCCGCCCCCTCAAACCAATGCCCGCAGGGTGTGGGTGTGTCTCATTGAAGCCACGCCCACACGACCCCACCTCGGTGGAAACGCAGGCCCAGCTCTCACCGGATCTTGCTCCTCAGGGTCACACTTTTTATGTCCCTGCCCGCCCAGGACTACCTTACCCACTGGGCAGCGGAAGCGCACGTGGTAGTTGGAGCAGCGGCGGCCTCGGGGCTGCTCCCGATTGAGACACCAGAAACCGCGTGCCGGGTTGGCGTGCACGCGCTCGCCCATGGAGGCCGGTAGCGCCCAGTCTGTGGTGCGCGCCTCCAGCGCCAGCGGCCGCGGGCACACGCGCGCGGGACCGTAGTAGAAGCGGATGGCGGCCAGGCTCTCGAAGTCGCCATCTCCTCCGGGGTGGTCTACGTTGAACCACGACGTCCACTCGCTGGCCTCTGCGGGCACCGCGTGTTGAGCCCGGGTCCCCACCTCCCGTCAGTCCCTCCAGCTTGGGGCCCTGGGGTCACGGTTTCCAGAAGCTGCGATGTCCAAGGACTACTCTCCCCACCCTCCCCCATATCTCCACCAGGCCCAGGTAACACAACTCGGTCGCAGAGACGACTTACCCTCCCAGTCCTCCAGGGCTGGCGAGGGCTGGCCGGGGTCTGGCAACCATCCTACAAGATCCCTGGTGGCTGCAGTACGCTCCTTGGTGGGGTTAGCATCTGTAAGAGTGCAAGGTGGGGGACCGCTGGGACCCCCTTCTGGTGCAACAGGAGGACCATGACCACAGCATTTCACGGGATAGGAAAGAGCTCTAGCCCTGGGGTCTGCAGCGCTATGCCCTCGGCTGCTAATCCCATTACTAGCAGTGGACCCTGAAGCCCTGTCCTTCAGACTCAAGTGTTCACCAAACACAAGTTTAGTCGCGTGCATTCGGCGGTGCCTCTGCCCGCAGGCCGCTGCGTTCTCTTCCTATAAGTTCCTTTTGCTCTACTCTCCCCGGTCTTTCTAGATGGGGTTCAAGGTGTTAACAGAGAAGTCTTTGGCTTCTCTGGCCTCCAACTTTCCAAGATGGATTAGGAGGGGTGACAGGTTCAGGCGAACCCCTTTTTCCTGGAGCCTCAGTCTTCTGAGAAATGCGCCTGTCACCAGCTACGCGGAGGGACAGCTCCGATCCATGGTCAACTCCTGGCCTGGTGCTCTATCCCCGGAGAGGATGGAAAGAAGGGGTCTCTTTCGGTCGCTCTGCTCTCTGTGAAGCTCGTGAGGTGCCCCACCCCCCCCCTTTGATGCGCGCACAGTGATCAGCCTCCCGGCCCCAGGGCATCTCACCTCGCGCTCCCACTAGGTGCGCGGCTGCGATGCAGAGACAGAGCAAGGGCAGCGGTGGTGCCATCGCCAGGTCACAGCGGTTCTGCAAAGTGCTGGGATCCGACTGGGGCGGGTCGGGCGCCTGCTAGGGACAGATGGGGCGGGACGCGGCCGCAAGCCACGCCCCTGTAAACCACTCTAGGTTGCCCTTCCTCGAGGCCTCCGGCGGTTCCTCGCCCTCAGACTGCGTCCCACGTTCCTCCTCCGCCTTCTCCAACTAGATCCCGCGTCGCGTGGGAGGCGCCATTTGGTCTTAAACTTGAAACTGCTGGACACTTCGGCGGCTGGAAGTTATCTATCGTGTTTAACTTCGGTCTTAACTCTAGGAGACTCCCGACAGCCGGAAGTCCCACCCGGGTCTACCCTCTATTCTAGGAAGCTCCACGGCACAACTCCTTTCCTCAAGCCGCGAGGGAAGTTCCTTCTCCACTCGTCCACCCCCTTGGTCTGGCGCACAAAGGAGGCGGAGGGAGAGGTGGTGGAGATGTTTATTGGTGCGGGTCACAGCGCGGCCACGCAGTCGGTGCCAGTATATTTTGGCAGGCGCAGGCCAAACTTGCGGCGCACGTCGTCAGGCACGAACCTGCCGACCACAAAGTGGTGGCGCCCGGAGAAGCGACTCGCGCAGCTCTTGGGCGCAGCGAAGGACACTAGCACGTCGGGCTGCACCTCATCCTTTGCGTCGCTGCCAGCCTCGGTGTCCCAACCTGAGGGCGGAAGAGGGGGAGCTGGGAGGACCGCGGCTCCCGGACAGGGTCTGCCCTGTCTCCCTCCAGGTTCCGTGCCTCAACCTCCGACACGTGGGTAGCGGTCAGACCTGCTGACGGCAGACCCGCTTCCACCCTCGTCTTACTCCCTTTCCACCGTCCCCTGGCAAGACCCAGCCTCTGTCTTGTGATCCGTGCCCCAGCAGACAGAAGCCGCCTTGCTCAGACAAGACTTTCCTCACCCCCAACCCCCCACCCCGACCAGTTTCCCAGCCTGTACCTGTGACCTGAGACCCTCCCTCAGAACTGTGCCCTTACCTCCCCACCGGATTTCACGTCTCCCTGGCCCCCTGGCCCATCCTAAACCATCCAGGAGTCTTTGTCAACCCTGTCCGAGGACAAGCACCTCGGACTTCCTTCCTGCCTCAGGCATTAACCATAAGCCACCACCTTGCTCCTCTCTCTAACAAGAGGCTTCCAACTGTAGGGTCCCTCTTTTTTCGGGTCCACCTGCAGCCTATCCCCTCTTCCCAACTAGATATGCCTCGGTCTTTATCTGGAATGGTCCTGGGACCCTCAAACTGGGGACACTACCACGCAGCCCCCAAAGAGGACTGAAAGCTGTTTGTCCCTGGCAGGCGTGGCCTCTGAGGACTGAGCTCACGTCTGCCCGGCAGCAGGGCCAACAGTGGGTGGTGCCCGTTTAGCTGGGTACCCGGACCAAGAGGACACCGGGTCACTTGGGGCAGCCACTTGTAACTTTCCCATCCTTAGGAAGGGTGTGAAACAGGATGAGGGCAGACGCGGGAATTGAGGTTGAACGAGGAAAACCAAGGCTGGGGATGGGGGGTGTAAAAGGAAAACTGAGGCTGGAAAAGGTGGATGGAGAAAACAGACTGGGGTGAGCAGACTGCTGGGTGGCATGCCTGAGGGGACGTCCAGGCTCACGAGCGGGATGGAGAGCCGCTTCAGAGTGGCCAGCGCGCGCGCGCAGGACCCGCCCGCCTCACTCCGGGGCCTAGCACTGCGTCCACCACCAGCCCGTAGGCGTCATCAATGAGCCGCACCTGGGGGAGGGGCGGCGTGAGGGGCTGGATTGGGGACGGGTCAGGGCGGGGTCAGGGTAGGCTCAGCTGACCTCGGCGGGCAGAAAGGACAGGAAGGGAATGTCCATCTTCTCGCACTGCGTGGTCAGGTCGCAGTACAGAACGTCGGCCGAACGCGCCGGGCAGAAGATGCTGGGCTGGTAGTCCTGGGGGAATCCGGGTCTGGTGATGGCGGCAGAGGAGGGAGACCACCCCAGTTCTTGTCCCCAGCGGAATCCCAACCCAGCTCTGTTCCCCGCCATAGGACCCTGCTACTCACGAATACCCGCAGGTGCCGGGCACACGCTAGCCCCACAGCGCCGTTCTGCTCCGGGCCGCACACGACCAGTACCGTCCTCTGCTTGCGCGACAGCGAGGACAAAGGGAACGCCTGGGGCGTAGCAAAGGGACAGAGTGGTGGTCTGCGTACAGGCCCAGTGTGGTTTACTCCATGCACTTTGGACACAATCCCTACTTTCCTGGCGCAGTTACCCCCAAGTTACACTGAAAAGTAGGGTTAACCCGGAGGAAGGTCCGCAATCGGACAAGCGTGGCACCTAGACCATCTGTCTGCCCCGCTCCTGCCTTTACTATTTCCTATCTGTTTGCCTTCTATTTCAGAAACTCAGTCTGTCTACATGTTTGTTTTGTTATTGTTTGAGAGGTTCTCGCTCAGGCTGGTCTTGGCCTTGCAGCAATCCTCCTGCCTCAGGAGCTGCTGGACTGGCAGTTGCAAGCCACCACGAGGACAGTCTGGGCTACCGAAGAGGGTCAGTGAGGTGGCTCAGCAGGTAAAGTTTTCTTGAGACCCACATGGTGGAAGAACATTAGCGCCCACAAACTGTCTTCCTGGCTCCACATGCTCACGCTCACACGGGGGAGGGGCAATAAATGTAATTAAATTTTTTTAAAGGAAGGAGAAGCGAGACACAGGCAGAAAGGGGCTTCTGCATTTATAACCTCTATGAATTGCCTGTTCATAGAGGCCCCTCAGTGGGCCTCAAAGCCAGCTCCTCTGGCGTCATCAACACTCTCCTGTCATATTGGAGGCACCTATGGGGTAAAGATTTACCTGAGTACTGCTTCAGACCTCATTTGACCACCCTGGCCATCCGGACCTGCCCATCCGGACCTGCTTCCTCGTGGGGACATTTAAGGGTGTTCAGATGGTAACCGGTAGGCTGTTATAGGTCGCACTTCTAGGGGACTCAGGCCTGCACTTCAAGGGCCCAAGGTGTTCCCCCATCTGAGTCTCTGAGGACCTCACTTACGAAGCCTTGTACTTCAGCTTCCCCACCCAAGCGATGGGTTGAAGTAGCCCCGAGCAAAGGGGGCTAGTACCTTGGCCACAGCCACCGCACTGCCGTGCCCGCATAGTTCCACCAGCTGCTGCCGCCCGAAGCGGTACTCGTCCCGCAGCTCCCGCTCCAGGGCGGCCGCCTCCGAGATGCTGCGGGCAGAGTCGGACAACACGCTCAGAGGCGCAGAAAGGGAACGGAGACTCGAGGATGGCTGCCCAGATCCGGCGGAAGGCTCTGGCCCCGTCCTTACCCACGATGAGTTTCAGGGGCCACCATTTCTTGCCCTGTTTCCCCATCCCACAAGCTTGGTTTGAAACGGCAGCCGCAGCCTGAGGCACCCGCGCGTCCTCTTGTGGTGAAAGACGAACATGTGGCTCAGCATTTTTTTTTAAAAACCCAAAGCTGAGCAACCCAGAGATCAGGAGAAAAGATTCTGAATACAGACTGATTCCCCCAAACCACATATCCCAGGGTGTCATCGAACTCCTAATTCTCTTCCCTCGGATGTATAACTGGTGTACCCACCCACCCCCAAACCTTAAAAAAATTTGACCGGGAGGTGAGTTGATTCTGACACAAGGACTGATGAGGAAGTTCTAGGACACCAGGGGGGAAAATGGAAGTGGGACCCTCAACTGTGAGACCCTTGACGACCCATCTTACAGGACAATGAAATTAAGATATCTGAGCCTGGCTTTGTAGTCCATGCCTTTAATTCTAGCACCCGGGAGGCAGAGGCTGGCAGATTTGTGTGAGTTTAAGAGCAGCCTTTGCTCCGGGCCAGTCAGGGCTACGTAGTGAGACCCTATCAAAGGTGTGTGCCATCAATGATGGACATGAGACCCTATCTTAAAAAAGAAAGAAAATAAGATTATCTGTACCAACTTGGCTAAGCGCTACCTCTACCTCTAACAAAACTGAAGGCAAGAATAGATTACATAATTCACGAGTCTGTGTTCAAAAGTCATTAGCAGTTTAATGTTGCATGTGTGAACACCTGTCACCTGAGAGGTCCCACATTCTATACCTAGCACTAGGAAAAAAGAATTTTTAGAAATCAATGGCAGTGCTAAGCATGTCTGATTATAGGAAGCAGAGCAGAGGCTGGGGGCCTCTCCTTGCAGGTGGGGCAGGTGAGCTGGCAAGACAGACTCTACTAGAGAACCAGGGCTGGAGTAGCACAGGGCCCACTTGGTGCCATCAGTCTTCCCAGCTGTGCCTATTGGCCAGCGATCACAAACTGTCTTCCCGGCTCCACATGCACACGCTCACACGGGGGAGGGGCAATAAATGTAATTAAAAATTTTTAAAGGAAGGAGAGGCGAGACACAGGTGGAGAGGGGCTTCTGCATTTATAACCTCTATGAATTGTCTGTTCACAGAGGCCCCTAAGGACAGGCTCAGTGGGCCTCAGATGCCAAGAGATGACCACAGGAAGGGCGTCCTGGAGGAAGGGAGGAGCTCCAAGGGAGGAAAAAGCAAGAAGTTAGAGCACTGGAATAAGCAGGGCAGACAGTGCTCAGTGCCACAGCCTTTAATCCCTGCACTCAGAGGCAGAAGCAGGCAGATCTCTGAGTTCCAGGCTAGCCTGATCTACAGAGCGAGTTCCAGGCCAGCCTGGGCTACAGAGAGAACAACCATCCACCACCACCCTGCAAAAAAGCAAGCAAAGCACTGTGAGGAAGACATAGGAACACAGGTGCAGGGTAGAAACCCTGGAAAGGTGGGTGTGGCGCCGCAGTTAGATGAAGGGGGCCCTGGGCTACTTGCCCAGCTTCTGGGACAGCACAATCAGTGTGCACAGACATGGTGGCACATGCTTGAATCCCAGCACTTGGAGGGTGAGGCAGGACCATCACAAGTCTTGAGCCAACTGGTCTGTTTAGAGAAATTCTGTCTCAAAAAACAAGTTTGTAGGGCTGAAAGATGGATCAGTGTACTGCTCTTGCAGGGACTGAGTTCAGCTCCCAGCACCCACACCAAGCAGTTCACAACCACCTGCAACTCCAGCTCCAAGGGATCCAATGCCTGTCACCTCCACAGGCACCAGTACACACACACACACACACACACACACACACACGGCACAATGAAGAGATGCCTTTAAGTTGGTAAACTGCTTGCCTTGCAAGCATGATGACCTTAATTCTCAGAACCCACTGGGAAAAACAAAACAAAACAACAACAAAAAAACCCAGCTGGGTGCAGTAGGTGCGCCTGTAACCCAAGCACTGGTGAGGTACAGACAGGAGGATGTGTGGAACTCACTCACTGGCCAGCCAGTATGAAATCACTCAAGTTTAGGTTCAGTGAGAGACTCTGTCTCAAAAAAAAATCAGGTCGAGAAAAATAAAGGAAGACACCTGATGTGGACCTCTGGTCTCCACTGGCAAGCACACACATCGCTGTGCAGAGACTTAGCCCCCACCTTTGCCTGACAGCCATGGCTGCCTCTGCCAGGGATGGTGGTGATGGTCTCCTCCCAACAGTGAGCAGTCCAGGGAATAACCCGACCAAGGGGCAGCAGCTAACTCTGGAGAACAGGGTGGACAAGAGCTCACGGGACCAGCAGGGAAGCCCATCTGCTATTGGAGACCGTTAGGAGGGAGGTCTCCCCCCCNCCTAAGACAAGGACAACAAGGCTACGGGCTCTTTTCAGGCCCAGTGCTGAGATCTGAAAAGAGAATTGGGTCTGACAACCCCAAATCACTTCTAGAAGGGCAAGGAACCCACCAGTCAGGGCATTGCAGGTGCTCTCCCCAACACCCGTACCCATTGCCGTTGCTCACCTTGTGGCCTTCACACACCGTCTCTGTGCCCTGAAATGAGCCAGCGTCATAATCCATAACCCCCACCCCGAGCTTTCTTGGCTTCCAGTGGCAGCTGATATTCAAAGCCTCTGTGTAACTCCAAGTCCCTCAGGATAATTGCACAGTGAGGGTAACTGAGGGTCGGCTTGCCTGGAATGCGGTTTCCCTGGCAACTCGGCTACCGCTGCACTCGCAAGCTCCCAGCAGACCCTAGGGCCCACCCCAGTCATTCCCCTGCCTCTACCCTGGCCTCAGCTCCCTGTCACCTGCTGACCTGAGAAAGCACCTCTCCTCTGGCGCCTCTCCCAGGCCTTTGTCGCTGCAGGCACTGCTGTTCATGGTCACACAGGCAAGCTGGCTCCCCGCTGCCTTTTAAGCAAGCCCCGTGGGCGGAGCCCTGTGGCTGAATGCCTGTTTGAGAGGCACTGCATGCAGCTATTGGCCAAAGCACAGGGATGACTTAACCCTAAGGAGTTCGGGTAGCAGACAGATGTAGAGGGATCCGCAATAGAGTCACATGATGGCGTTTACTTGACTATTCTTTATTGTGGGTGTCGGCTCGGACCCTATGTGTACCAGGTGAAGCCGAAGTTGGCGTTGTTCAACTCCTCCTTGGGGCGCAACCCATACAACTCGCCAGGGAGGGGTGGCACCCAGCGCGTGGTGTGGAACATAGACTCACCCACCTGCAGGCAGGGGCAGGGGCAGGGGCAGGGGCAGGGGCAGTCCTTATCAGTCCCAGCTGGCCACACCACGCCACCCCACCCCAGCCCACCCCACCCCAACCCAGAACGTACCTTCCAGTCAGGCACATCTTTCATGATAATGGCCTCCTCCTCCAGGTTCTCCCGAAGAAGCTGCAGGGTCCTGTGGCCATAAGGCGGGGCTGAAATCAGACCCACCCAGAGCAACCACTCTGTTCCTTCCGTGACCCAGAGCCCCTCCCAACCTGCCTACCTCCGGTCCATTTCTGCCTGGAAGAGCGGCATGAGAGCAACCCGGGCCTCCAAGTCCTCAATCTGCAGGCGCCTGTAAAACCACCACACCCACTCAGGGTCAAATGGGCTCACTGAGGGAGTGTGGAACACACGGGGCGCTGGTGGGGATGGGGACCGGGTGGGGGTGGGGCAAGGCTAGCCACCTGAGTTGGAACGGAAGGCAAGTCTGCAGCTGGCACAGACTACAGCAGCCACAAAAGTGTTGGCTTCACACTTTCCTTTCAAACAAACTTTTTTATCCTAAAAATAGCCCGTCTGATGATCTGGGTGAAGAGGGGGGCACACTCATCACCAGGCTCTGGTCTTACAAACCAATTTCCCTTTGTTCTCAAAATAGCAGGATGCTGGGCCTGCAGGTTTCCCCACAACTATTACCCCCACAGGGAGTCAGGAGCCTCTCAGCTTCAGAGGCTGGGGAAGCAACCCAGTGATGTGGCCCAGGAAGAGGTCTCTGGCGGGGTTCTGCCCAGGGACACCCCTCATCATTCATGGTCCTAGTCTCTCTGGCTTCCAGGGGACCTGCCTCCCATGGCCTGGTTCCTTCTCTGTTGTGCTCTCACTATATGGCTCTGGCTGCTCTGTCTCTATGTCCCAAACCCCAGTCATATCTGGCCTGGCGACCTACTGTTTACGCTAACCTGGTCAGGGAGGGAACAGCTGAAGGCTGGTCACCAGCTCTTCACTTTAGGTCAGGCCCTGGACAAGCAGCCAGCCAAAGACACCACCCCCCTCCCAGAAGCCCTGGTGGTGAGCAGGGCCCTACCTGCGCTCCCGGTTCCACTTCATTATTCTCCAGTAGCCGAAGAGCAAGGCCCCGATGCCCACCGCGAATATGCTGTAGCCTGCAAGAGAAGGAGGCTTCCTGCTCAGGACAGTCCCTCCAGGACCCCACCACCACCACCAACTCAACAACACTGGCTCTCTCTGTGAAGTACCTGCTGGCTCTCCCCTCCTCCATAGGTGCCTGTCCTTCCTCAGCCCATGAGTCTCTAATTCTCGTGCTCTGGGTCAGGGTATTAGGCAGTCCACAGGGACACAGGAGAGCCCCAGGGTCTGGAACAGTGTTTCTCAACACATGGGTCACGACCCCTTTGGGGTTTAAACAACCCTTTCACAGGGGTCACAGATATCCTGCATATCAGATATTTACATTATGCTTCATAACCATAGCAAAATTAGTTATGAAGTAACAATGAAGATAATTTTATAGGCTGGGGTCACATGAGGAACTATATTTTTTGTTATTTTTGTTTTTTGAGATAGGGTTTCTCTTTGTAGCCTTGGCTGTCCTAGAACTTGCTTTGTAGACCAGGTTGGCCTTGAACTCACAGAGATCCACCTGTTTCTGCCTCCAAGTGCTGGGATTAAAGACTGGTGCCACCACCACCAGGTGAGGAATTATATTAAAGGGTCATAGCATTAGGAAGGTTGAGAACCACTGACCCAGATGTAGTGGCGCACACCTTTAATCCCAGCACTCAAGACACAGGCAGACTGATCCCTGTGGGTTTGAGGCCAGCCTGGTCTACAGAGTTCCAAGACAGCCAGGGCTGTTACAAAGAGAAACCCTGTCTTGGGGAAAAACACAACAAACGATAACAAAAACAACAAAATAGAAGCTGCCCTTAAAGGGCTCTGACACCACCAACATAGGCTGGAAGTGTGGGCACTACCCGTTCAGCAGGATAGGTCACCTGCCCTATACCCAGGGGAGACAGGTGCCACCATAAATAATTACTGAAGATCAGCAGGGGCAGCTCCAATCCTGACTGGCAGGTCAAGCTCCAGGGGTCATCACCAATGACTACAGAGGGCATGGAGAAGGTTGAGACACAGGGGGGTAGAACAGGTTCTGGGGCTGCAGCCTAAATGGACCTTCAGCTAGGTCAGGAGCTAAATATTTCCCACCCACTCAGTTCAGACTAAGACTCTGAGGCCAGGCCCTCCAACCATGGTCTCCAGGATGGCGGGGTCTCAGGTCCAGGGGTACAAGCTCTCTGTGGAAGCCCTAGGTGTTCAGGACCATCTCTGGCCAGCTGACTGCAGGCATAGTCAGCCCTCACCAAACAGGGGAGGTGTCTGCACCAGAGCTGTACCCTCATTTGCAACAGCTAAGAGAACCCCAGGGGCCCCCAAATCTGACCACAGCTTCTCCCTGCAATTTCTCAGAAGAACAAACAGGTCCTTGTGGGGAGCACTGCGCCTCAAGTGCGGACACCCAAGTGTGGCCCTACTGTGTCTAGAGTGAGAGGCCAGGGAGGAGGGGCCGCAAGCTGACCCCCAGCCTTCAGAACACCTGGCTGGCTACAGTAATCACTGGGATGGCCTACATTTCAGGAAGTGCCATGGGGAGAGGGGAGCAGGTGCAAAACTCACACCCTCCACTTCAGTCCCCCAAGCAGCTGAAGTTGTAGGAGGTACTGCACCTTGTGTCATTCATCCTGAATCATTGAACTTGAGAGTGGGTGGCAGTGCTCCCCAAACAGTGCAGATCCAACACAATGGCTATCAGAACCTCGACCCTTCCCTCTTTGCAGAAACCCACAGTCAGGTCATGAAGTTTATGCAGAAGTGCCCAGAGCAGTAATGGCTGCTTTCAGGAGCTGCTACAGGATTCAAAAGTGACAGCTCCCAACTCACCAGGCAGCTTTGTGCACAAAGACATGCTGCACAAGGACAGTCACGTTTGCAGCAGGACAGAACCAGACGCCCTGTTCCACAAATAAACCCCCACATTTTATGGCTTTGGACAAACATGCCCCAGTAATTTAACAGGGGAGAGGAGTCTGCTCAGCACAGGCGCACTGGCCACACAGGAGTGCACAGTGGCCCTGCTCACCTGGGGAGGGAACTCAACTCCCAGTGGATGGAGGCCTGAAGGAAAGAACTGAAGATGTCCCAGGCTGAACTCAGTGCCCAACATGCTGAATTCCTGGGTTCCATCCCTAGCAGTATAAACCAGGAATGATGATGCATGCCTGTGACCTCACCACTTAGGAAGTGGAGGCAGGAAATCAAGAGTTCAAAGTCATCCTTGGCTACGTAGGCAGTTTGGGGCCAGCTGAAGCTACATGAGAACCCATCTCAAAAAAAAAAAGAGAGAGAGGGCTAGAAGTGGTGTGAAAAGCCTTGAGGCAGGCAGATCTTGATACCTGTGAGTTAGAGGTCAACCTTGTCTACATAGAGTTCTAGGCTAGCCAGGCTACCATTATCAAATCCTGTACAAAAAAAGAAGAGCTGGGCAGTGGTGCACACCTTTAACCTAAACTTGGGAGGCCGAGGCAGGTGGACCTCTGAGTTCAAGGCCAGCCTGGTCTACAGAGTGAGTTCCAGGACAGCCAGGGCTACACAGAGAAAGAAGAGCTCAAGTGCCTGGTGCTTTCCTATACCGCCACACTCAGGAGGAGGGGTGAAAGGACCATTGTTTGCAGCTTCCCTGGCTACAGTATGGTGCCCCACCAAAACAGTGACTATAGAAATATTCTCTAGTAGAACACAGCAGGGCTCCTTAAGTAAGAGAAACTGTGCTCTAAATGACCCTATTAGCTGAACAGGCCTCGGGGAAGAAAAATATCTGTAGAGTTGAGTATCTGATAATGACACAGCACCCAAAATACAGAGTCAAGTCACCAATAATAAAAATCACATAAGCTGCCTGGTACCAGGTGTAGTGGCACACACCTTTAATCCCAGCATTCAGGTAGCAGAAGCCGGGGAATCTCTGAGCTCAAGGCCAGCCTGGACTACACTCCGAAACTGTTTCAAAAACCAAAAATAACAACAACAATGATTCCAGGGCTGAGCATGGTATAAGGTGTGCTGGCGGTGCTGCAGAAACCAGCCTGGAGGATGTCAGCTTGGGGTCTGCATACAGAGAGCTTCCTCCTGGCTTCCCTAGGCTACAGCAAGGGACCGGGAGCAATGCTGACATGCGTGTCCCACCAGCTAGTTTAGGACACTGGACGTGCAGATATGAACAAAGACTGGACTGTCACTGCACTGTCCTGGCCCATCTGCAGCCAGGGGGGTAGCAGGTCTGCACAGAGCAGGGTCAGGGCTTCAATGTGCCATCCCAGCACTCAGGAGGATGAGACTGACATAGGAAGACCAGCCTGGGCTACAAAACAAAAAACCAAAAACTTGTCATGGTTGGACCCATGACTGGGGCTAACAGTGTTTGTTGCTCTCCAGAGAACCAGAGGTCTGCTTGCAAACCCCATGCTGGGTGCCTAGAACTCCAGCCCCAGGAGATCTGACGCCACCTTTTGGCCTCCATGAGCACCTGCTTTCATATTTAGATGCACATGCGCACACACAGTTATCTTAGTCAGGTGTGCTGGTGCACTCCTTCAATCCCAGCACTTGGGAGACAGAGTCTGGCAGATTCAGTTTGAAGCCATCCTGATCTACATAGCTTCAGGCCAACCAGGACCTGTCTCTAAATAAATAATTTTCATGACAATGAGACACGTCTGCTCCTGGCAGCACCAATCTACTTCAAG